>CANXYI011504922.1:0-12807 GCA_948208565.1 Hura crepitans
ATTTCACTAATTAACTCCCTTTTCCTTAAATTCTTGGTGGAAATTAAGCTTTGAAGTGATGAAAGTTTATTTTAACTAATTTTTATAGTGATTTGTGTGAATTTTTGGAGAGAGAAAATGACAAAAAATGGTGGTCTCTCACGGTAAAAATTTCAGCCACAAGGAGAAGAAGAAGAAGCTGAAATTTTTTGCTCCCTTGGGCTATATTCAGATTTATTTTAGCCCTCATTGACTGGGCTTGATCCATTGGTTTGGCCTAATTAAGGCACAAATCTATTACAAAAAATTTAAGTTACTTATTCCTTTGAAAATTCAAAAAATATTATCTATAAGTTTAAATAATCCTATTTTAGTTGTAAAAATCTTTAATTGCTGATACTAAGGTCCACATAAAATTTCGGCTCAAAATTCCTTTGGGAGCAAAAAGTCACTATTTATCACAAACCGAATTTAAACTTCAAAATTTCGTAAAATATTATCTGTTTCTCCAAAAATTCTCATTCTAGTTTTAAAATTCCTAATTTAATGAGACTAAGGTTCATGCAAAATTTCAACTTAAAATTCCACTATTGATTTTTCGGCACTATTCACGATCAGAATAAAATGTTCATAAAAATACCAGTTGACCTCAAAAAATTCTAATTCTTCCACCATCACACTTAGTGGAATTTTTAAGATTGAGAGTATGGTATTTTTGAGACCATCCGGACACATTCTCAGTCTCGGTCTGTCCCGGCCCAAAATCTTTTTATCTCTGAAAACATTAGTTTATGCCCTAATATGAATTATTGATTTTGCTAAAAATTTTAATTCATTCGTTTTCCCTCGTTTTAGGCCTGTCAAAGTATTATGACCAATATGCCAATCATCGAACTCAGAATAACAATCCGCATCACAGGGAACATCATCCTGGTCCATCCAATACTGTTCATAAAACTTTAACTTTTCGGGGTTTACAGAACCACTTCTAATATCTATAATCTGTGCATCGAAATATCGATACGCTGAGTATAACCTAGTGGTGAATTTAATGTAATAAATGCATGTCATACATACATTCATGCAATAGTCATGATACGTGGCCATAATGTAAACACACAAAGTTAATTATATAAAATATTATTAATTCATTTATCGATCTTATTATCTATTGACTAGTACCTTGCAATTTAATTAATTTTCCCAAATTACATTAAATTGTTGTTAATCATAGTATGTGTCATGAATCTATTATTGTAACTACTAGTCATGTTTATTTATGTTATTTTTATATTTAGGCCCATACTAAAAAGGCTACTCTTTAAAATACTGGATAGTGGGGTCCAAATTGTGCACTGGCCCATATTTTGGATCTCGATAGCTGCACTTACCAAACTTTGTCTGATAGTAGGGATTAGTTCGCATGAACCTCTTAATACTGGACTAGCAGATGGCATAGATCAGTCTCGTAGAACTCTCAACATCTGTAGGGGATAACAAGAATCAGCCCCGTGGGACATTTTAATATCCCAATGAACATCTCCATCGCATTTTCAGGTGAATAACAAGGATCAGTCCCGTGAGACTTCTCAATATCCGCAAATAAATCAAATGGGTAGCAGGGATCAGCCTATATGTACCTTCCAATACCCAAATGTGCAGGGCTCAATATCAAAATCTTAGTGGCTGCACCTGCTATTATAATCACACAGGCAATGGCCTTAGGAGGACCAAAACCCCTAGTAGCTGCTAATTCCTTAGTTGACCGGTCAACCCATCCAATGAGTATCTAATTGATGGGCCAAACATATTTATTAATTATTTGCACACTTATAGATCTTTATAATTTTAGATCCTTGTTCATGCAATACAATTTTGGTCATTTGTGCATTTAAGCACATTTCACAATCACGAGTCATTTATGATCAAATCACTATTTATTTGGTCAGTTGTCAATATCTCAACTTGTATAACATCATCGCTAATTGTTCCTCTTAGACACCATAATATGTCACATTATGCCAACCATACAATGTTACCACTATTAACATTTTTATTCATTATGTACACTTACATTATTTCACCCAATTCATGCATTTTCTTTCATGCTTAATGTACCTTTTTACTCACACTCCAAATGATCATTTCCATACACAATTTTACTTAACCTACTAAGTCACCCTTTTAGGTTATAAAGTACTATTTATTAAACATAAATTTCTTTCGCCAAATTCATGTTGCCATCTTAATTTACACTTCATTTCTAAGTTATTTGCATTATGTAAATGCCTCACACACATGCACACATCACACCATGAACATGCATACCATTCGGCCATTTCATGTTCACACACACATACTTATTTTTCTTCCATACAAAAATGCATATAAAGCTTTATTTCGTTAAACTAATGTAACCATATCATTAATTTACATCAAACATACATGCACACGTAAAATTCATCACTTTTATACATACTCACATTCACACATACATTATGGCATGTATGAATTACATTAAATTCATGTACCTAGGGTGTGAAAATACCATTTTCCACCACTCCATGGCCTTGAATGCCTTACTTTCTCACTTACTCTTCCTTGTCCTAAAACACACACATTTATACCTTAAAAAATTTTACATAACTCCAAACTAAAATCTATCAACAAGGTTTTTCTTATAATCATTAGAGCTATCCAAAACAAAAATAAAAATTAAGAAAAACTCACTTACACTCAAAATGACCACTATTCGCTCCATCATCAAATCTCCCATCCGATGCAATATTTCTCAATTATGTTGCTTGGAATAAATTATAAAGAATGTGGAAGTGTTGTTTCATATAAGTTTCATGATATTTGGGTGTGATTTGAGGGATGAATGAAGAAAAAATGGTGGAGGCACTAAGGGAGAATGGTGTCAGCTATGTTGTGTGGGGAGAGGTGGTTAGGGAAGCTCTTTACACATGTGTGGGGTTATTTATATTAGCGGAGTGAAATGGTTAGATCGTGACACGTAATGATCTAACAGCTCAAATTAATTCAATTTCTCTTTAAAATTTGAAAATTTATAATAATTTTTTTAGATCTCTAAATCATTTTAATGCAAAAAATCCTCGATAATGCTCATTAAGGGCCCTATAAAATCTCAGGTCCAAATTCCAATGCCAACTATGTTAACCATTTACTTGTAAAAATAAGAAATTCTGAATAATTATAAAATGACATTAAAAAATTAAAATTCATTCACCAATAAACTCATTGAAATTTTTGAGCTTCAAAATATAGTATTTTCAGGTCCGTTCGAGCACAAACTCATTTTATATTACTATTTACTAATTCTTGGTCCAAATTAATTTATTGATTCTACTAAAATTTTTAATTATTTAATTTTCTGACCTGTTAAAGTTTTATGACTAGTACACCCTTTTATAACTGATGTAGTAGACCCTGGCTTCCTGAGAGTACTACATGTCTCGAAGGTATTATGCATAAAACTTAGATTTATAGGCATTATAGTTAATTTTTAAGAACTACTATTCAAGGGATTTTGTTATCTATAATAATTCAGTAAAAGTTAAATGTTAAAGTCATTTTTCACTTAAATTTCTAAAAATTGGAATATATATTATCAATAGAATGTGAGTATACGAGATGATAACTATTTTCATAATCAAATTTATTTAGACCTATTAATTTTTTTTATCTTAATCTAAAACTCTACTTGAATTCTTTTGAAAAAGTGACATGAATTTGACTTTGATTTGAAAAAAGCGCATAATTTAATTCAAAAAATTAAGGATTGAATAAGAGTCAATTTGAAATTTGAATGTGTCAGCGCGAAATTGATTTGAATGTGTCTAATCATGCGACGATTCATATTTTTAATCATTTCAATTATTGTGACTAAATCTTTTTTTTTAAATCAAATCTATTAATATTGTAATATTTTTTATATATAAATTACACGAAGTCGTTAAGAGGGTTTAGAAATGACAAGATAAAAAAAAAATTGGCCATGTAAATTAGGTTGACCAGTCCATCTGGTACCTAAAAATTAAAAAAACTAAAAATAATATTATATTAAAGAAAAAATAAAAATAATTGATTAAAATTTAAGATTATATAATACATAGTATAAAAATAATTATATAAACATAAATATAAATAAAAATTATAAAATTAGATAATAAAATTATAAAAATAAATTATATAAATTTAAAATACTAAAATGAATTATTAAAAAAATAAATAATTGTAAGAGCTGAATTGATACAAGGATTTTTTTGATGCTGCAAATCTTCTGCTCAAGGTTACTTTTAAGTAGTGCTCTATCTCTTTCAGGGAGATGGCTTTGGAAGTAAGGGGTGTGTAGAATCGAATCGAACGGTTGACAATTTAGTATATTTGGTTAAAATTTTTTGATTATTTCGATTCGGTTTTTAAATGATAATTCAATTTAATCGATTTTGTTATTAAAAAGTAAAATCGAAAGAATTGAATCGATCAAATTTTTGAAAATAATAACTTTTGTGTTAAAAAGACATCGTTTTTTTATATTTATATATAAAAAATAAAAAACATATAAAAGTTTGGTTTATTCATTTTATTCGGTTTGATTCTTCTTAAATTTTGATTTTTCAATTCGGTTTCAATTTTAAAATTTTAAAAATTTTAATTCTCAATTTTTTCGATTCGATTTTGAACAGAACCAATCATTTATACACCCCAATTTAGAAGCCTTAGAATTGGCTTTTGGATGTAGTAACCAGAATAAAATAATCATGCGATAATCAATGTCTTATACGGTTTAAAAAATTTATGGACAAATAGAGTAAAGTGAACGGGCATTAAGATTTCTAGTTATACACTATATAAAGAATTTTTATTATCATAAAGTATATAATTTTTTTATAAAAAATTCATAATTTATTGTCAATATTTATATTCAAGGTGGTTTATCGTTGTATATGTTAACTATTCTATTTTAAATTTTTCTTGTCTTGTGTCGACTTATCTTTCTTATGATATTTTTATTTCTTTATTTTTGAATCTGTATTTTTATTATTATTTTCTTGTTAATTTCAATTTTTAATAATAATAATACTCGTCCTTAATTTTTAAAAATTTTAAAAGAATAAGTTATTTTTAAATTTGTATAAGTTATGAATATTTAAAAGTTATTAAAATATATTAATATTTATGAAATAAAAAAATAATTTAATAATTAAAAAATTTATGAAAAATGAAATTTGTCTATTTTTTTATCATATTTAACTTCAACCATGTATATATTAAATTTTAGTTGTCCCAACAAACAATTACTCTCATATAATGTGGCATGTGCGCGAAAATTAAGCATTAATTTTTTTTAAAGTTTACTATATTCAATTTTACCTACATATTCCATCATTATTTTTTATTTTGTTGACATCTTTAATAAAAGTTTCGATATACTTTACCCATCTATTAGAAAAAAATTCAAAATATAATCATTAATTTGAGATATAGTTGAATTTTGCTTAAAAAATACAGTTGAAATTAAAAGAAAAAATAAGGATAATATATTAAATTTTACAAGAAAAGTAAGGATAATACATTACGCAAAAAAACAAAAAAAGAACAAACGACTTTTTCGAATTTTGATTCTGATAAATAGGTTCAATTAGATAGGAAAAACAAACAAAAAAAAAAAAATGTTATATCAGGAACGTGGCGTCAAAAGAAAGCTAATACATATCCAAACGAAAGACCCGCAGGTGATCGACGCGTAACCCAGACGAGGCACTTGTCTTGGTTTGAGATACATCTTGAAACGCAAAATTTCCCCTCTTTCACGACGATTCTCAGAGCCCGCGATCTTCGAAACCCGGCACCCTAATCTCATCTCATATTAATCATATCTGCTCATCGCAACAAAACTGTACTCAACCTCGTTGAACTAACTTTCATTTCTCAGTCTCTCTCGTGACGATGCCTAACTTATTGTCAACGCTACCGAATCAGATTCGGTTCTTGCTTCAGAGCTTGAACGAAGCCAAAGTCGATGTCGACTCTGTTTTTCGAGAGCTCTGTCAGGTATCCTCGTCATTTTAGAATCCGAGTATTTTCTTGCCCTAATTTTGACCTCCCACTGTTGGTTACTGTGTTCGCTTCAGTGAAACCCTAACATTTCTCTGTTTTTTCGCATGGATTCTCTGATCCTTGTTTTTTTTTTTTGGCTGTATTCCTGTCTTTTTATCAATCCTTCCGTTTTGAGCTAGGAAGGAAACAAAATGATTATGATGCGCAGCTTAGACGTTAGAATTTGCTCGAACTTAAAACGTAGACGATGTCTTGTTGTTTTTATGTTAATGCAAACTCGGATCCAATCTGGTAATGGCGGTGACAGTGGAAAAATTTGACATTAACCCGAGAGAGTTGTTTAATGGTGTCTTTATTTTAGATTTTTGATTATACGAACTGAGTTTCCTAATATTAAATAATTGCACGAAGTAGCGAACTGCATCCTGTGAAAGTTATGGAAATGTTTTAAACTATTATACATTTCTGCCCTCCCAATGATTGTTGGCAGTTTTATTTGAAGAATTAGAGTTGATCATTGAGCACCCTAGCACAGTTTTTCTCTTTTGATTATAGTCTAATAGTAAAATGCTATGTGAACGGTTTGTTCTCATTCATGTCATATCTCGAAGCTCAGCAATTGAGTCGTTACAAGTTAAAGTCCTCCTCAGTGCAGTTGGTCATTTATATAAGTTGCAGTATATAAAAGATGGCAAGCCTTGAACAGCATGTGAACCTGGCAATGCTAATGATCCAGATTAGTTGCTTATGAACGTGTATTGTTAACATGCAGTCTTTTATCAGTTTTAGTTAGCAGTTTCTGATGAACTATCAAAATTTCTCTTTTATTTTATGTATTTAATGTGCATCTTATTGGCAGTTTATTGAATATGGAGCTGAGGCAAGCATTCTTGTGCTACAAACCTGCTTGGAATTCATGCACTTGCACAGGGAAGACTTGAAAAACATGCACCTGGAACCAGTTCTTGTATCAATGTTCAAATATCTTTTTGACAAACCGTTTTTCTGTACGGTTCTTTGTCGGTCACTTAGAAGTCTGGAGATTGGCGAAGAATTCCTGGAGAATTTTTCTAATATGTTGCAATTATCTCTATCTGAAAAAATTGGCATTGGTATTGCTTTATCAGATTCGGAGAATCATGAGACCAGAATTGTTGGTGAGTATTTTATTTATTAGTTGTTGGACTGCTGGAACAGTGATTTTTAGCTCAGTAGTTTTCTTAGGCTATAGCTAATTTTCATAGTTTTTCCTTCTGTTTTCCAGCAAAGAAATTCTGCATGACTCGGATTGAGGAACTGTGTATAAATACAGTCTCCTTGAATTCTGAGGAGCAAATTCAGAATATTGTTATGTTCCTTCAGCGGTCTGAGGGACTTTCCAAGCACGTGGATCAACTTTTGCATATGTTATCCTTGCTGCAAACAAAAGATGCTTTCCCATTTGTTTTAACTCCATTGCTTTCAGAGGAAAAGCGTGAGGCCTACTTTTTGAGGTTCTAACCTTTTGTCCTTTCGCCTTATATCTGTTTTCATCTGTATTTGATCTGAGGGTTTTAATATCTCAAGTGATCTGACTTTTCCTGTTGCAGGAATATGGATCTTTTATTTGACTCTGAGGAAAATGAATTTGATGTACTTTTAGCTGAAATGGAAAAGGAAATGAGCATAGGTGATATTGTGAAGGAATTAGGCTTTGGATGTACATTTGATGCCACACACTGCAAAGAAATACTGTCCCACTTCTTACCTCTCACTGAGAGCACTATCTCAAAGATACTGGGAACTGTAGCCTGCAACCATGCTGGCCTTGAAGACAATCAAACCGCTTTTTCAAACTTCAGTTTAGCTCTTGGTTGCAGTATTCCCACTGATCTACCACTGTTAAGCTCCTGGGATATTGATGTCCTTGTAAAAACGATCAAGCAATATGTGAGTTCACGTATGCTCTTGTATTTCTTTTGATTCTTAAAATGGTTATTGGTTAGAAGTGTGCTTCATTATGATCATATGGTTTATACAGGCTCCTAGTACCAACTGGGTACGAGTTATGGAAAATATGGATTATGAGGGATTTTACATTCCTAATGAGGAAGCATTCTCATTCTTTATGTCCATATATAGGCATGTGTGCCAGGTATTTTTCCATAGCTTTACCATAACCACTTGTGCCTTCACAGTTTTGGGATATGTTTCTGAATTGGAAATGTCCTTCTTGCTACTTCTTAGTCTGTATGATTTAACTATCCAGGATCCATTTCCTCTTCATGCTATCTGTGGCTCCCTTTGGAAGAATTCTCAGGGTCAAGTATCATTTCTCAAATATGCTGTATTGGCTCCACCAGAAGTGTTTACTTTTGCCCATTCTGAACGGCAGCTGGTATGATGTGATGTTACCGATTTTGTGTTGCCTGCACAAACTTCCTCTACTTTTTTTTTTCCTCGAGTTTTCATGCTATGTGGTAGATTGTAACTGTTCAACAATTGTTTGTACAGGCCTATAATGACGCAGTACATGGACATAAGCTTCAAGCTGGACATGCAAATTGTGCATGGTTATGTCTTGATCTTCTTGATGTGCTCTGTCAACTAGCTGAGAGGGGTCATTCTAGTTCAATTCGATCGATTCTTGAATATCCCCTTAAGCAGTGTCCTGAAGTCTTACTTCTTGGAGTGTCTCACATTAGTGTACTCTCTTTTTTCATAATTAGTTCCAGGATTGCTGTTGCTTTATATTCCCTATACTTATACTGGCAATAAATTTTTTTATAAATCAATGCAGACTACGTATAACCTCCTCCAGTATGAAGTGTCTTCTACACTTTTTCCTGTGGTAATGAAAAGTGCCACAGGCAGTGGTATAATTCTATACCTCTGGCATGTAAATCCCAATCTTGTTGTCCGGGGATTTATAGATGCACACAACATTGAGCCTGATTGCATTACCAAGATATTGGAGATATGCCAAGAGCTGAAGGTAAAACTTGGAATCAAATTATTTGTGAACAGTTTTCTTTCAATTTGTTGCTTTAGGACATAACTAAACCCTGGTTTGAGTGGGCTATAATGATTTTTATGTACTAGGGTGGGAATTTAGGGAAGTTTAAGCCTGTTTTGTTATTTGCTGATTTTTTTTTCTCCTTTTCTTTGTCTTGAGATTTATGATTTTGAGTTTCTGATAGTTTTGCATCTTTCGTCTCATGTTTAGGCTTTAACTTGTATTTTTCTTTTATTCATTTTGCAGATCCTGTCATCTGTGTTAGACATGATTCCTTGTTCTACTGGCATCAGATTGGCAGCCCTGGCTTCTCGGGAAGAACTAGTAGACCTTGAGAAGTGGCTTACTACTAATTTAATTACATACAAGGATTTTTTCTTTGAGGTAAGGTCTGCTTCTCCATGCGCTTGCTATTCTAAGCAGGACACTAGTAACTCCTAAATTTTATCACCTTCTGAAAATATAAATATTCCTGCTGTAGCAGAGTTATAATAATGATTAACAAATGGGTTGTTGAATTGCATTTTTCAATTTTCAGGAATGTCTGAAGTTTTTGAAGGAGGTTCAACTTGGTGGATCACAAGATTTTCCTACCCAACCTTTCCAACATGCTAGTTCTGTGGTGAATATTTATGTGGAATGTAGTTCTACGTTTCTGAAGGTTCAATAGTTAATCTCTATCTCTGGCCAATTCCATGCTTATTGTTCCTATTGCATGGTTTTCTTACTCCGTTTATGGTCTACAGGTCCTGAAAGCTCATACAGGCTTAATTATCTCTAATCAACTTGCTGAAGAAATGGAAAGGTTGAATTTAACAAGTGCCGATTCTAATCCAAGGCTGCAGAATGGGGGCTCTGCAGATTCATCAACCCCTGATGTATTTTCTGAAGATGTTGAGTCAGAAGCAAACTCTTACTTCCATCAAATGTTTTCTGGTCAGTTAACAATTGATGCAATTGTTCAGATGCTTGCTCGGTTCAAGGAATCACCTGTAAAAAGGTAGTGTCCAAGCTTTCTCAGATTTTTAAACCTTACTCTTCTTGTTAATGTTCTTTTTCTCCTTGCCATTGTGGTGCAGATCCTTCCCCTTGGTTTCCTTGTATACAATTTAGTTTATTCTGTTTATTTGAAACGATATCTATGTAATTAATGCTTTAGAAATGTGTTCAATTTGATGCTTTATATGTTATATTCATGCCTTTTTATCATATGCTTTGCACCTGCATTTCCTTTAAGACGTGTACTTTTCCATCATGTGGACAAATGATTCTGATTTTCTAATTTGTTGCTTTGATGCCCATGCAAAGTGGAAGGCTGCATACTTCACTTTAGTTTGTGGTTATCTTTCGTTCCATGTTATTTCCCATTATCTTATCCTGTAACATAATTAAAACAAGAAATGATTTTGGGTGATGGGGGGCTTATTCTTATCATCATATTATGGTACACTGGTTGTTACTAACAAGAGGATATCTATAAATTCAACTTCCCCCCCTCCCCCCTCTCTTTATGTTTGTAATGATGTTTTGGTTGCGATAATTGACAGGGAGAAATCAATTTATGAGTGCATGATTGGAAATCTGTTTGAAGAGTATAGATTCTTTCCCAAATATCCTGAAAGGCAACTCAAATTTGCTGCTCTTCTATTTGGTGAGTCTTTCAATAGAATGAATGTTGTAATGCATGTTATCTTATTGCCAAATCCCTCCACTGATCAAGTTTTAAATTTTAATATTGTTTGATCCGTTGCTTTGAGATACAAGGATTCCTGTTTTCTTGCTGTAAGCTTTGGGTCCATGATTATGACCAGAATTCTATGCTTTGGTTTTATTGTTAATCAGCAGCTGCAGCACTAACATTTTGCTTTGGATTTGTTACTGTCTTGAGAATTAATTTGATAAATGCTTCTATGAATTTGAATTGTTGTTCTGTTTATTAAATTCAAGGATAGATAATGCTTTTCTGAAGTACTTACATAGTTTTGTGAGGCCTTATAATTAAATTGGTCTTAATTATGTTTTTTTTATGTAAATGCTTTACTGGAGATGCCTTGAATATTCACTTTGGCCATTACTATTGCCTGTTTATCTCAGTGTTGATAATATCTGGTCTGTTAATTGTTTCGGTTCTTCCATTGATGCACATAGCTTGCACCTTAACCTTTGAGCTCTGATGCGCTGACCACAGTGTCTATGATTTTCATTGACCAAGCTTGTGACGTTGTAGTTTTGAAGATTCTCCGTAGATTTGTTCTTGTTGCACATTATGGTCCAGCATGTTAGGCCAATTTTGCTAAATATTATTCTACTCTTCTATTGTATGGGTGGAGATGTTTAACAGCAGCAGATTTGATATTGGCTTTTGTGAGCAACTTGGCATTTGTTTCTGAAATATGTGCTGTGAAAATATATCAGTGGTTATATAGGCATAGCTTTATTTAAAATTTATCAAGCAGTTCTCTGATTTATATGGTCAAACTATGCTCAATTTTTTAGCAGGTGCATTCACTACTTCTGTGAATTATTTCTGGTTCTGTCATCAAGCATCAACTTGTAACACACCTGCCTCTCGGGATAGCCTTGCGTGGTGTTTTGGATGCATTACGCAAGCCTCCAGATTCGAAAGTTTGTTTCATCTCCTAAATAATGTCTACTGATTTATGTTGTATAATGTGGCTTATGACATTCTGCCTGCAGATGTTTGTATTTGGTACGAAGGCTTTGGAGCAGTTTGTGGATCGCCTGATTGAGTGGCCACAGTATTGCAATCATATCTTGCAGATATCTCATCTGCGTGGTACCCATTCAGAGCTTGTGTCTTTCATTGAGCGTGCACTTGCCAGGATTTCATCTGGCCATTTGGAATCAGAAGGAACTAGCAATGCTTCTGCTGCTCATCATAGTTTATCTCAAAGTGGTACTGGGAATGTCGAGGTAAACTGTTGTTTTTTTTTTACATCTTGTCTATGGGTCGTCAAGTCATGGAGAAGAGAGTTATGCAGGTTGTTACTTTTGCCATGAAATTTTGACTACATTAACATGTGAGATATTCCAATGAAATTCAACAGCAGGTTTAGTGATATTCCAACAAAATGAAGCATCTTAGTGATTTGCTTGTCTGAAGCAGAAAATTTCGTATATATGCTGTTGCAGTGAACTATTGACCTTATTTTTGCCTATTTAATTTTTTTTTTGGTAATTTCACACTATATCCTGATTATCATTCTCACGAAGTTGATTGAGTCATTAGGTAAAGAAATTTCTGATGCAACTAAATTTAATTTAAAATTGAAAAAAAAAAGCAATTAGAATGTGGACGATCTGAGCGCTCATGCCTGGAAGCACTAATATCTAGGTTTCATTCAAGTCACATCTGAGCCGAAAATATGTTTTAAGGTGGTTGATTATATTAGGACATGCTCTTATATTCTTATAAACGAGAATAGGAGCAAATCAATTGGTTGAAGTGGTGTTAAAAATTATGGTAAGCTTGTTTCTCATTTTGTACTGATATTGCAGGCAAGTACTGTAAACATCACACAATCTGTGCAGCAATTCTCATCTCTCCATGCTCAACCGATACAAGAAAGTCCTTTGGATGATCGCCATAAAGCTTCTTTGGGTTCATCCAATGACATTAAGTCTCTTTTATCTTCTGGAGGTCAATCTTCAGTTGCTCCTTTGGTTGATAATTCAAGCATTCCGAAGGTATGCCTTCCTCTTACTACATGTCATGTGGTCCACATTTG
>CANXYI011505038.1:0-15390 GCA_948208565.1 Hura crepitans
ATTTGTTTCACATTAGTATTTTTAGTATGAAATTGTAGGCTATTGAGTTATACACTATTTATGGTTTGTCAAGGTTTGTAAGATACATTTAGAGATTGTATGCGACAAATAGTAATTTGAATTATTCAAAACCATTCTTAACGATGTTATGTGTTATATATTAGATGTGCTTTGATCAATTTGACTTTTCTTTTGCATAAAACTGGTTTTTGCCTTATAATTTATTATTTGTTTCACATTAGTATTTTTAGTATGAAATTGTAGGCCATTGAGTTGTACACTATTTATGGTTTGTCAAGGTTTGTAGGATACATTTAGAGATTGTATGTGACAAATAGGAATTTGAATTATTCAAAACTATTCTTAATGATGTCTTGTGTTATATATTAGATGTGCTTTAATCAATTTGACTCAGATTTTAAATTTCCCTTCACCTTGGTTATGACTAACATCCTTATCACAACTAGCACTTCTCTACTTCATCCGTGATAGGGAGTTTTGCCTATAAAGTAATGTGATTTTTCAACTCTCTAGACTAATAACCCATATGGCTATTTACATTAGGTTATACCATCATTAAAATTAGCTTTATACTAACGTTTGTGATATTGGTGGATTAATTTCTAAATCATAGTGATTTCTAAAAAAATATCAATGGCTTAATCCCCTTTAGTATAATATTTACGTGTTCTAGATGCTTTTAAATTGTTGGGCTGGGTTCTTTTTAAAAACTTAATAAACTTAAACTAATGAAACATAACTTTACTTCTAGTATTTTACTAGAATTTTGTTTATTTATTTCACTAAAAAAGAGTAACCTTATAATTCTTAGTTATATTGTCCAAACTATATTTGTGCCTCCATATATGCTAAGACATTTTGCACAAATATCACATGAAATAGTTTTCATTTATAACCTTTTGCTATAACAAAGACATAAATGATATCAAAACATTACACCACAACAAAATAATGATATATGCACCATAATACCTATTAGTATCCATATGCAAAATAAAGGGTTATGCCAAAAGACTATTTTAGAATTGCATGGTTTTCCTTTTCTTTTTATGTGATTTCTTTTTGATATATGTGCCATATTACCTATAGTATCCATATGCAAAATGTGGGGTTATACCAAAGGACTATTTTAGAAGTACATCATTTAATTTTTCTCCTTATGCATTTCCTTTTTAATTTGCTCATAAAATGCTTACAGTGGCCACTCTCATTTTGTTCTAGTAGCCCTTAATCCACCAATTGATTTTTTGGCTGGCATTTTTTCTTCCTTAAATTCCTTTGTCGTAGTTCACTCTTTCTTCATATAGTTAATAGTCTTCGTCCATAACTTATCTTTGATATTGTTAGCCATATGGTGGAGAAGCCACATGAATATTTAGAGCCTTATTATCTCTAATTCAAGCTGCCAAGTCAAACACAAAAGCACTTTTATACCTAAGTTAAATGTCTCATAATGGTTATCCTTGATCTCTATATTTAACCCATGTCTATTGAAAATCTCAATATTGTTATCTATCTATCTATCTATCTATCTATCTATCTATCTATCTATCTATCTATCTTTCTTTCTTTCTTTCTTTCTTTCTTTCTCTTTTTCTCTTCTTTTTTCAGCTTCTTATGTTTTTTACATAGATAATAATAAACATTACCTATAAAATAATGATCTCTCATTAGATTGTTACACTCGATTTAGAGCAAATATGTCTCTCATGTAGTTGATGCATATTCTAAAGTCGTTTCTAGTTTTTTCAATTATTCATTACGATTAGAAACATTTCAACAAATTACGAAGACTTATAAGTTAGCCATAAGCAATTTTTTTACCCTAGTGGTTGCCTAGGGTTATTATACCTCATACATGTTTCATAGTTAATGAATTGGGTGACATGATCATGTGCAAATCTCACATCCTATTGAACATCATTGTTTTACATCTATAAAATCCTTCCATGAGCATTAAATACTATAAGATTCTAAATTTTTAACGTATTATTAGATGCATCAATATATTTATGCCAAAACTAATTTATGTGATATATTACCAAGTTGTTAATTTCATCTACTATTTCCAAATCTATGATATTTGTATTTCTCAATGATGGGCATCGAAACTAAAAATAAAATCCTATTTCTTAAAACAAAATAAATTGTGTATAGGGTGAGTAGGATTGATCCCGCAGAGATTGGTATTGATTACTTAAATTTTTTGAAAATCAGAAAATTAAACAAATAAAAATAAATGGGGGGTTTGGAAATTTAGGATAAAAATAAAAATAATAAATTAAATCCTAAATTCTTTTCAATAAATTGATTATATTTGTTGAAGACACTTCTAACAACCAATCTTTCCTTAGTTATTAGAGTAATTAAGAGATGCTTTATAATTAACTACTTATTAATAATTAATCTTGAAGACTCTTCTAAAATTAATTATTAATTGCATTACAAAATAGAAAGTCCCGATTCTAACAACAGTCTCTATCTCACAGATTATTAAATTCGATTGTATATTCCTATAACATAATTAGAAAATCTCTTGTAATGAAATTCTATTATTTGCCATAATTATTAGCTCAATTAAATAATCAAGGACTTAATTTCACTAATGGTAATACATTATTTTATCATTTGATCAAATAGCTATTTGTCATAATCAATAAGAATAATAATATAAAGAAAAGCATAGAGAATATATAAATACTGAAAAGAATCAATAACGAGAGTAAAATTATTTAGATACATAGTCTATGATGAATCAAAAAATTAAATTAAACTTTGACTAGAATAAAGAATTAATTATTCATCATTGAACGGAAAAATCACAAAGAAATTCAGAGTAATCAGCTACTGATTATTATTGATGAAAGAAGAGGGGTATTCATCCCTTTTTATAGAGAAGGAAATCCTAAATAAATAAGGAATAGTATTCAACAATTAAATTCTTAAATCCCTATATAAAAAGTGGAAAAATATCAAAATCTCCTAATTCAAGATATCATAATTGAGTAGGAAATCTTTTTGAAATTTTGGAGATAAATTAGACTAAAAAAAATCAGCTGCTAAATCAAGAAATCTCATTTCTAATCGTTAGTTACACTTCTGTCTGCTATGACTATATGCTGTGCCTAGGGCTTAACCAAGACTCTACAATATTAGCCCTTCAAGTGCAAAAAATATTAGATTATTTTCCCTTTTTTCAATCATTAGCTATAAATCACCAAAATACCATAAAATTCCTTAAATTTGCAGTATCAAATTCCTAAATTAGCTATATAAATATATAATTTATAAGCTATTTATCCAAATTATCACTCAACGAGTTTTATAAATACACTTTTGCATAACTTATGTCAACAACTAGCAACATGATGTGCTTGCATGCCTTTTTGTCCAATAGAAACATCACTTAGAAAGTATTTTTTTTTATGGAATTACATTCAATCTTTTAAATATTTGTCTCAATTATTTATTTTGTTAATATCAAATGCTTAGACATTAGCAAATATGTTTAATGAAAAACTTACCTTATTTTGCTCTAAAATGCTCTTTTCTCCACTTATTCTATGAAAGCATTAGTGTCTCTTAAGGTACCCCATTACATTTAGAGTATTGATTATCTCTTGTTCCTATATTATGACCACTTAGAAAAATCAAACTCAATACTAAAAGATTAAGTTTATATCATTTTGCCTATCTAGGGTTATAAGCTAAACCAAAAGAAGGATACATGAAGCGACAACTACCCTTATCACTAGAAGGAACTAGTATTTTCCAATATAAGTTCCTTAGATGCCACAATGGTAACCTACACTACAAATAAATAGGCATTAACATTACTAACAAATAATTGAAAAAATTCTATCAACTTTATATAATACTTCAAATGTATCTTGATCTACATCTAATTCGATAGGTTTCTCTAGTAGCAAGTTAAGTATCTGACTCCTTGTGAGGTATATAGATCCATAGCTCACAATAATATTTTACTTGTAATTAAATTTCATTATCAACAAGTATGAAACTTTTTATTAAAAAAATATTGACCCTTTTAAGATTATTTGGTGTTGATGTAATCTTATATAAAGATTTATGAAATACTAAATAATATTCTTGCTTATATTATTCCTTAATAAAGAGAGAAAGTATAGTTAATAAGATCTATAGTTGGCCCTTCCTTTGGCATATATTTGGTTATTGTAAAAAGATCGGCATAAAATTAATATTGTTTGCTAATATTGATATGTGCATAATTTGGTAGTAAATAAGCTTGCTTTGTTTTGCTCTTAGGTTAATTTTCATCAAATGTGTTAAGTATAATATCTTTATCAGTTTTAGCCTTTATTAGATCTTCTAAGGTGTTCTCTTCTTTCTTGTTGGCTTTAACCTATTAATGCACACTTATATCTAGCATTTTAAGTATCAAGCAAAATATATCTAACTAGATTGACTTATACCTCCTGATACTAAGCATTGCTAATTATTTAACTCTATACTTACCTTTTCAAATGCATGGGTTGTTGTATCAAATACATCAGTTGAAACTCCTATTTCCCTTACAAATCCACTTTTAACATTATTAAAAGCTAGCCGTTTCCTTGGCTTTCCAATATTTCTCTTCTCTATCATTAGAGTTGGCATAGACAGAGATGTACGAATTCTTAATCCCTTACCTTGCAAGGAAGGTTGATCCTGGGCATCTTCTTTAATGCTATACTTATTTGCATTGATCAATTTCTTTCAATATGTGTTGAATATTTTTTGTCATAAAGCTTACATGCCTCTTGCATAAGTTTATCCATTTCTGATTTCATATCAACTAGTGCATCATACATATTATCAATATTTGTCTAAAGCTTTTCAACTAGACACTATAGTTTGATAGCACCAAAATTTTGATCTTTCTCTATAGTGGGGTTTTTTACACATTATATTTGTAAAACTAAGCCTTTTTGAATTCTTTAACTTATACTGTTAGAGTCTTCAATGCAAATTATGTTATTCCTTTTGTTATCTTTCCTCATAATGCTACTACAATCTTATCCTAATTCATAGCAATTGTGCTCTCTTTAACTTTTGTGATGATTAAGGTTATTAATTAGCAAATTACATATGGTGTATTTTGAACCAATAAGGTAAGCCTCATTTTTTGAGTTATAGCACTCATGTATAACTCTTTTTTCTCAATATACCTACTACCCTTTTTTTACCCACCATACTGTAAGTCATACTCTTTAATAATTGACTTATGCTTCTTATAGTCATAAGCATTTATTCTTAAAGTATGGTAACCTCATCATATAAATTTATTAGGTTAGCCGTTTAATTTAGTGAGAAGTGTTGTGTTAGTATCATGGGATATTATAGATAATAAAATTCAAGCGCATTCATCCACCAAATGAACATATTCATTATCAAGTTATCAAATTTTACTCCCATTGTTACACTATTTTAACCTTACTTAACTAGGACTATAACATAAAATAATTGTTAGGTAGCATACCTTTTATACCACTATAGTTACCTTAAAACTATGAATGAAAGTTGAAAATTTTGACATACACTTTGGCATTTATCCATTTTGATGCCATTGAATATATTATAGAAGCACAAGTCTCAATATTCAAAGGATATTTAATAGCCATTAAAAATGTATAATCCTTCAATTTGCATATTGCCTTGCCTCTCTAATGGGGACCATATTAGCTTATAAAATTTTCTTATTAATTTATTTCTCGACTTCTTACTTGATATGATCTTCATGTGATTTCCATATATGAAATAATTTAACTGTATATATCATAATAAATTTGGAATATTCTACTACAAAATTTTCTAGTAATATATATCCTTACATTTTAGTTCTCACTACTAAATAACACTATTGGCATATTTTTCATCTAATCATCCAATAAATAGACATAAATATCATAAGAAATAATAAGGAATGTGCATAAATTATGGGACAATAACATTCTTAATTGATAGTTTAGTAACACTATCTATGGTAATTCTTATGCTTATATTGATGCTTACTAAAGGTGTCAAATAGGCAAAATAGTAGCTACATAAAATTTTATTAGTTACACCCATTTGATGTGGGCTATAGATGTATGTGTAGATCATCATCAAATTTTAAAAAGGTAAGGGACACATACCTATGCCTTTGTTGGTTTTAGAGCTCTTTCTACTTAATTGGTGCAACTTAAGCCACCTTTTGGAAGCTTACCCTTAGGGGCAGTTGAAGAGGCCTTGAGGTAATTTTGATGATTCTGAGAGCTCCTCTTGATAGGTGTGACTTGGGTTGTCTTAGTGATCATGCTTTTGATAGTGGAAGAGAAGCCTTAATGCTTTACTGATGATTCTGAGAGCTCTCTCTACTAAGTAGGTGTGCCATGAGTTGGCTTAGTTGATCATGCTCATAAGAGAGGAGGAAGAGTCTTAAGGCTGAGTTTTGTAATCATGGTGTATGTTTTGATTTGAATCTTTTATCTGAGTAACCATTGTCTTTAATCACAGGCAATTATGGAAAATGCTGCCCATAATGAAAAGGGTAATAAAAAGCTTATTAACTTCCCTCTAGTGATTGGAGTTATACTAATGCATTAGAGAGTGAAAAAGTTTATTAATTTAGCCACTGTATTATTAGAAGCCTGAGGACTAAGGCTGAAGTCTAGTGTAGTAGTGTTTAGATAATAATGGGTGGAATGGTAGTTTCATATGGAAAACAAACGAGTTTAGAGCAAGAAAGGTAGAAAGTGAATCAAGAATATAACTATCTAAAAGCCAAGAATAGGTGGGGTGGGCTTGATTAGGCTTGAAGGTATAGCTTAGGTTGCCCAGTGGCATTAGAAAATTCATAGTGAGTTATCCTTAATGGGCATGAAAAAGTGGTGAGTTATTTGATCAGATGAAGGGATTACATTTGATTAGTTGACTTAGGCAACATTTGATCGGATGAAGTGGTGAGATTTTAAATGATGTTTTGGCTCCTAGAATCTATAACCGCCCTATCCTATTCAAAATTTAAACAAACCTTTCTTTAGCCCTATTTTTATTATTTCAATTCTTATTCTCTATCTCCTTTCTTCCTTTTACAATTTTCTCCTTAATTTCTAATGGCAAACCCACCTAAAATCCTTTCACTTTCGACTCCATAGTAGCAGTATCTAAGCTATGGAAGGATATCAGCTTTGAGCCACTCAGCAAGCACTGTAAAAGAGGTGCTCTTGCTTGCTGCAAAATCCCATTTAGAAGGTAGATTTTGGTGTTACTTCACCTAAATGAGCATATTTATGATAAACTCTCCTCTATGGTAAGTACTCAAAATTTTCCCTCTTATTTTTCTTTTTTTTTTTTGGTTATTGCTTATGTCATTTTTAGAACTATAGAGATGAACATTCATCTAATTGGATGAATGTTCAAGATAGCAAATCTTGAATATCCGATTTGATATGGACTTTATGCTTGAAACTTAGTCTCTTAGGCTCTTTTCAAACTTTGGAAGATCTCCTTGGCAATAGAAATTAACTAAGAAGTTTATTAGTATTTAAAATGGATGGTATGAAATTTAGTTTTTAAACTATTTGCTAAGAATAATCATTTAATTGGATAAATGTTCATGTGCTGGTTTTGGAGATTTTACATTTGTTCAAGTGTTAGTGCTTACTTTATTAGGCTTAATCGATATGATTAGATGAAAAATCATCAGAGTTAAGGCAATTGGTGAACCTCTCTATCATTTCAAGTCCATCATGGGGAGTTCATTTGATTGAAGGTCATTTTTTCCATTTAGATTGAACTTGATTTGATTAAATGATTTTTCTTCATATGGAGGCATATTGCATTCCTTTCTAATATTTTATTGTTAATTCATGAATTTTTATGATGTTTATGCATCTAATTAGGGATCATGTCATTTGTTCAAACATATGCCATTGTTCATGTCCCTTCTTTTTTGTGGTCGGTCAAACTAAAACAACCAAAGACTCGACTTAAATCTCACTCCTCGAGTCCCAAAAGATGAGAAGTAAATTAGAGAAATCTTAAGTCATTCCTATTTAATTAGCCTAGAAAAAGCGAGTTGGGCACCGCAAGGTAAGAGTTACCACCCAACCGGGGTTGGAAAATACCTTGTAGGGCCAAAACCGGAGCGGTTCAGAACCCTACTCTTATTTATACCTCAAGTTAATATGAAATTTTAGATTAAACTTATAATTTTATCCTTTTTCTCAAGTAGGTTTTAACATTAAAATAAACCACATAATCATATAAAAAATATATTTACAAAAATAAATAAAGTGCTTCAAATTTTAAAATAACATACATGAAATCAAGTAATTGATTATTTTGAGAACTTTAGTTCTCGCATGCCAATTTCTGAAAATAGATTTTTTTATTTGTGCCTTTTATTAAAGAAAAATCAAAACTCATTTTATTAGGAAAACACCAGTTAATTAGGTATAAAATGATTTGGTTATTTTTTATAGCATGTAAAAATTATTTTCTGCCTATTACAACATTTGCAGAATATATAGAAAAATAATTAGAATGAAAATTAAATTACATGGCAATTACCTAAAACACATTCTAACCAAAAAGAAAATAAAATTACATGGAAATTACCTAGAATACATTCTAATTGAAACAAAAATAAAATTACATTGAAATAACTTAAAATACAATTTAACCGAATAAAAATAGAATGAAAATAAATAAAATAAAAAGGGAAAATCAAAAATAAAATAAAGGTTAAATGGAATAAATAAATAAAATAATAAAGGGAGAAAAATAACTAAAAGGTTTAACTTCACCAGACATCAAATAGGAGAAAAAGATACTAAATAAAGCCCCAATAGATCTTATGTAACTTGCATTACAACAACAACATAATGTTAGCATGAAATGAATGATGAAATGTACAAAAAGAATAAATAATAAAAAAACATGAAATAAAGAAATAATGAAGAAAATAGAAAATAAAATAAATAAAAAAATGAATAGATGAATAACATGTAAAAATAAGACGAATAAAAATTGGGTAAAAAAATAAAAAATAAAATAAAATAGAATAACATATTAATAACAGACAAACAAAATAAGAATATTATATCTAACTGGTAGATGGGTACTCTAATAAAATAGGGTTACCTCATTTGACTAGTAAATGGGTAGCAAATAAAACATAACAAATGGGCACTGCGCCTGATAGACTGAAAGATGTAAAAAGAAAAAGAAAAATAAAGATGAAGAAGAAGAATTGGTTGACTCATAGTGTATAATTGCCTACAGGAAAAGATCTTAAAAAGCTTAAAAAATTATGGAGAAAACCTTCTGGAATTATAAAAATAACTTTTAGAAAGTATTTTTCAGCTTTTAGGTGTACACTTACTAAGAAAAATTGACCTTAAAACGTCTGTTTCGCACTCAAAATGGTCGTTTCACCTAGAGAGGAGTCCGGTATGAATTCTACCTCTTTAGCAAAATGATGTTGTCTTTTTAAGGCAAAACGACCATTTCATGGTGGCATGAAACAATAGTTTCAGGCCAAAATAGTGCAGTTTTCATCAGTAGCTTAAAACTTGTTAAAACATAATTTTTCTAACTTTAAAACATAATTTTTCTAACTTTAAAACATTTTTTCTTCTTTTTTTAGGCCACATACTTTAAAACATAATTTTGCCAAAATAGGCCATATACTTTATACCCACCGCACTGCCCCTGGCATTAGTGTTGGGTATCGGGCTCGAGCCTATCGACCGAGCCCTCAGCTTACCATAGATGTCTATTTTTCTTGCAATTCAAGTCGCACCACAAGATTTTTCGAGTAGATCAAAAGCTTTTATTCAAAAATTAATAAAAAATTCTTTAAAAACACTTTGAGATCTTCGACTAGGATGTTAATCTCCTCATTTATTGAATTTTAGTCCTTTTCTCATCATTAAGCAATCTAAACATGGGAGCCCTAAAAACCTAGTGTCTACAGCTGCACATCTATTTGGGTGTCCATTATCCAATTAGATATTTAGATAGTAGGCCTTGTTTCTTTATATTTTTCTCATATTTTACATCATTTTATACTCCCTAAAGTAACACTTATGTTGTCTTATAAAAGACAATCAAGACTAGGGGTAGCATGTCCAAAGCCTGCTAGTGGTACAGTCAGATTTCTAAAGGCATATGGACCCCTTCTTAGCCACTAGTTTGGGTTCTCTTATAAATGGCTAGTTGGAGAATGATAGCAAGAGGTTAAACCTTCTAGTTGTACGGGCAATAGCGAAGAGGTAGATGGACACTATCTACTCTTTCTAATTTTTTGGGGAGAGATAATGGTCACCCCCTCTTTAACTTCTGCTATCTACTCAGGATTTCTTATTTGAATCAACACCTAAAGTATAAGGGGCTCTGATGTATTGTTTTGCTTAAAAGTAGAATAATTATGTGAGTCAAATGCTTAGATTCTCATTTTAGAGGGAGTCAGGTGGCACCATTAGGCTTTCTATAGTGTTAGACCATTGGTTTGCTCGAGTCCCCATGGGTGCAGAAGAGGAAACTGTGTGCGCCTAAGCCTTCTATTTTGTCTCCTTAAGACCACTTTGTTCACAAATTCAGGTGGTATTTTCTCTATAACATTTTCGCTAAATCGAGGCATATGGAGCAAGTTTCAAGATAGGTTAAGGGACCTTAAGATTGGCATTTTTTTTTTATCATTCCTTGAATTCTTTTGTCTGAGGGTCCCTGTACTTCCAAGGATTATTTATAGCTGTACTAATAAGCTTTTTTTTATTTCTCTCTCCTTTTTTTCTTCTCTTTTCTTTTTTTCCTTTTTAACAGATTATTTGATCCCTCTTACAAATTTGTGGCTATGAGTTCAATGTGCTTCCTTACCTTAATAACACTATAGGGATGAAGACCACACTAGCTCTAGCATATTAGACCCGACCACCACCTCATTATAAGTTTAACCATCTCTGTCTAATGGTTAATTGTCACATCTTTACTCGCTCTATGAGGAAACATAATAAGTGGTGTTATAGCACGTCATAAGGCCTATTATGCCATATAATATACTATAAAGGCATATGAAAAAATGAACCACAAAATTTCCTTTTTACTTATAGATGAAAACATTTGCACGCTAAGTTAGATCACATTATTTGTTTATAAATATAAATATAAGTGGGTGGCTTACTGTGTCAAAAATCCGATAGCATAATAGTTATTAGGGCACTACCCAAAAAATCAACCTGTAAGGAAAGCTCTTCTTATATTTATACACATGCATAAAACTCCATTTTAAACTTTATCATTCGAAGAAAAATTATCACAAAAAAGCTCAAGTTTCAAATTACACCATCTTAAGCCAGGTGATAGACTCATCATCAAATACTTTATAAATCACACATTTTTACACACATTACATACAAACACACACCATAATTCATCATTGATTAGATCATTTGTGTTTTGATACATCACATAATTTCTTTACAAGTTTCTATGTGATATAACATTTTACACATGTAGATGATATTATCTATAATGCAACATTCATAAGTAGATACATTATATCATTTCTTTACAAGTTTCTAAGTGATATAACATTCTACATATGTAGAGGATATTATTTATAATGTGACATTTATAGATAAATATAAAGAAACTTAAAACTCTATATAACTTTATGCCTCGTTCTGTTTAGACTTTTTGATACAGTCTTTTACTCTACCTTTTTGTTCAGAAACTCCAATCTAAAAACCCTGCATTGAGCAAATGTGCTTAACAACCAAAACTAACCAAGATAACTGATCTTCAATCATATTGACTAGTTATATGTAAATCATACAAATAAATAGTGACAAAGTAGTTTATGTAAAATAAGAATTTCATAATGATTCTAACAATAGTACCAATACTAATACACTTTTTAATCATACCCATCATTAATTTCTATGGATAACATCAGAACATTTACTTGTACGTGCCCTCATACATGGAATAAAATCTTGTGTCTCTTATCATCATACACTTGAAACATGTATCATTGTTAAATAGCATAAGACATTCATAAAAACACACATCATATATATAATACATGAATATAAGTCATGCATTTATATATGTGCATTTAGTTTCATCTAACACTTACCTTAGAATAACATATGTCAAGATATTTGACAATTTATTACTCTAATTATGCACATAAATCTATGACATAAATGTGGTTCTTATGATCATGTCAAGTGTGTGCCATTTTCCCTATGTCTCATCATTCACATGTAAATGACTATATTTTTCAAAATTAAAATTAACTTATAGTGATTATATTTCTTTATATACATTAATTGTAATTTAGCCCATTTTCTTCTTAGAACATTTTTCTATACTAGGATAAAAGACAAGTTGTGATAATTCCTTTAACCACCTTATTTCCATAGTACTTGAAGGCATAAGGTAAGATAGTTCCCTTAATTGTCATCTTTTTGTGGTATCTAAAGGCACAAGGTGGTGTTTGCGCCCTTTCATTGGTGCATAACTAACATGGTAGCCGAAGTTATAAGCTATGGTAGATTTGCTAAAGTCCATTATTTGGTATGCCAAACTATCCTAGGTTATTCTAAAAATCCTAAGTAAAAATGGTGTACACATGCTTTCCAAGTTTCCATTTATTTTATAATCTCATGTACTCATTTTTGTACATCTTACATATCTAACATATATATTACACATAGACCTTAAAACTTATTTATACATTCTTTTCATGATTTCCATGTTTATGCAAAATTTCATCTCGTATGTCTCAATTATGTATGTTGCATGTCATCATGTAAGCATACGTTATTAAAAAAAGTATGTATAATATACCTATCACAGTTTCATGCGAACTTTTATCTAAACACATGCCTCTTTCAAGCTTTCATAGGTAATATTCATCAGCATCTAACAATGTCATATGCATATATGTTTATCCATATAGATATAACATTTATACTCATATATAATATCATTTAAATCATGTTTATATATATATATATATCTATGTATGTATGTATGTATGTATGTATGTATATATATATATATATATAATGTCTTTTATCTACATTTCACATGTTCATAAGTACATATAGGTTAAATAAGATAATCATAACCACATATCATTCTAAAATAGCCTTATACATATACATTTTGTACTACCATATGCCTTTTTCATATATATATATATAATAGGCAAGTCATACATATCCATTTGTTGTGAAAGCTTATATTCCAAGATCATAATCTAAAATCAATGACATCTCATGTATGTAAGTCGAAGCTTCGTGAACAGTACCATTGTTAAAAAGTGTTCTCGGAGTGCCAGATCACCTTTAAGAGGCTTGAGATAAGGGTACTAGTGATGAAACTTTGAGGGGTTATAAAGTGATAAAAATGGCATAATTTAAAGATTTAATAAAATGAATAAATTATTTTAGGCTGTAACCTATTGGGTTGTAGGTTTAGATGGGGTTAGGTCGGGAATGACTCGGGATATGCCTAGACAGACCTAAAAATACCATACTTTAAAGGTTAAATGAGCCTATTGGTAAAAGAATTTTTGAATTTTGAGGTTGTTTGCAACTTTTCTTCATTTTGGGATTTTTCACTTAAATCGAGGCAATTGGTTAATTATCCTACAATGGAATTTGGTTGTAAAATTTTATAAGCCTCTAAAATGGGACTAATCAAGGATTTCTAAAATAAACACAATGATTTTTGGAGGTTCAAGTGATTTTTAAAAATTCTCTAAAGTTTCTGCTGAAATAATGTTATTTCAAGATGCTTGGGTGGCATGTTGCCCCACCAATGCCACCTCGGCTACTATAAAAGGGCTTAAAGTGACACGTAAGTGTCCATATGTCCAATGCCACTCACCACCCCACTTCTTCTTCTTTTTTCTTCTTCTTTTCAACTTTTATCCACCATTTTTGCTTTTCTTTGCAAGCTTTTCTCTTGCCAATAACCACCAAAAATCTTCTAATTATGTTGTGAATTGATTTGTGAAGGCATTGGAATGGAGTCCCTAAATTTCAAGAAAATTTAAGGTGTAGCAAATGTATATAAAAATATGGCTAAAAGGGTAACTTTTGATGTGTAAGTAATTCAACCCTTTTTATTTTATTTCCTAGAGGATTTGGTGATTCTAAGAATACTTATATACTTAAAATTTGATTTGGAGCCTTGTGTGATTTTTGAAGGATTTTTGAATGACAATGGCGTGAATGGAAGAAAAGGTATATTGAAGTGTGGTTTAGTCTCTTTCAAGCTTGAAGTGAAGAATTCATTTCCTTTAGTAGTAAGTTATTTGAATTTAAGTCATTCAAAACATGGACATTAGAATTCAAATGTAATAGGCTTCGTAACCTTGTATGGAAATGGTGGAAAATGTAGCTAATGTGTGTGAGTTGATGAATTGGGCTTGTGTTTATGTTAAGTATATGTAGAATGAATGATTAGAATGGTGAATTGATGAAAAAAGTGAATGGAGGGTGAGTTTCTCCATTTGGCTAAGAGGTATGTAGGTTGTGTGTGATGTGTATATGCCTTGTTAAGGTGGTTTTGGCATGACTTTTAAGGTATTAGACTTAAAAAATGCATGAATTATATATGTATGTGGTGAGAATTGTGAGTGTTGATATGGGGCTTCATTAGGCTGAAAGGTACCTTGGTATGTAGGTTAGGTGTATGGTATGTATGCTTTGCACATTGTATGGGATTTGGCTTGTTAGTGATGGCATTTTAGGTGTAGATGATAAACTTGATGAATAAAGCTTGTGTGTGTGTTTGTGCTTAGTGTGGTTAAGGCATGATCAAGGTGTATAATGGCCTAGTTTACATGGCAATGGCATTGTGTGTGTGAGGTTATTTATGTGATGTTAAAATATGTGTATGTGTGTTTGAATGTGATTGAAAGCATGTACATGGCCATTTGGAGGTATTGGCTGAGAGGTATGCATGGATAAATGACATGAAAATGAGGTAAGGCATAACAAGTCTATATGTGTAACATGGCATGATCTATTTGGCTATGTTTATATGGCATGACTTAGGTGAATATGCATGAGTAGTAAGGCATGAAATGAATGTAATATGGGATACCTTTATAAGGGTGGAAAAGGGTTGAAAAATGAACTTGAATTTAGCTTGTGATAACTTAATAAAAGTGACCTTAAATGGACTAGTTTTGGCATGAAAATGGTACCTTAAATTGAAGCAATTTGTAATGTTTATGTGACATGGAATAAAAGCCATTTATATGGCAATTTGATATATATATATATATTTGAGTTTGGCTTTAGGCTTATGAAAGTGTATGGACATGAGTGAAAATGGCAC
>CANXYI011505048.1:0-15475 GCA_948208565.1 Hura crepitans
AATCTACTAGAAAAAGTCTGATCTTGGATTACCAGAGGACAGTATCTATAAACTGTGTTCACTATCACACTTTGCCCGATCGGGTTAATCACTTAAATGTCCATGTCTATAGACTCTAGATTTAGTCCCTTCTCTTATGCTTGTGTGGTGCAAATATAGGAATGTGTGGAACTAGGATCAATTAATGCTAACATAGGCACATCAAATAAAAAAAAGGTACTAGCAATGATGTTCGGTGCTTCAACTTCCTCCTAGGGACAGATAGCATACTATCATGCTAGAGCTCTAATCACTTTTCTCGCTCTCTGACTGGATCTCAGCTGCTTCTATCTCTACTATCTCAGTCCCCTACTAAGTGCTGTTATAGTTGATGCTTGGGTCTATGCAGCCTCGGATTGTCTTTGAAGGCACTCTTACTAGAAACGCTCTCTAACTTCACATACAAAGCATTCTCCTCTCTTATACTATGAACACAACCCCTAGTGTCTCCTCTGGCAACTCCCACATGTTATAGGTGTATTTTTGGCTATAGACAGTAGAGCACTTAAGGCCTACTATGATGGTTGAGGCCTAGGAGGAAAAGCCTAACTAGACCTTTGAGATAAAGCTTGCCTTTAGGACTGCTACCTTGACTATCTCTAGGACTGTTGATTATGGATGAACTCCCTCTACCTCTTGCACCCTCCTAGAGCTAAACTTGTCTAACCAGTAGCAAATGGTCGTTTCCTCTGAAATAACTCTCTCTTCACTTAAAGCATATCCTCCATATCATAAGCTGCAGCCACCAATTCTAAAAAATCTCTGATCTTCATGATGGTAATCTGCATCCTCAGCTCCACATTGAGGCCTTTTCAAACCTCTTACACTTCTCCTTATATCTACTCAAACGAGTGAAGTCCTTTTCATACTTAGACACTGATTTTTGCCCCTATTTTAGGATCAAAAATTCCTACCTCCTCTTGTTCTTATAGGACTTTAGAATATATCTCTTGCAGAACTCCTTTAGGAAGTACTCCCAAGTAACCTCTACCACTGCTTTCTTTTTCTTTGTTGTGTCCCACCAATAGAAAGCTTCTTCTTAAAGAAGAGAAGTATAACACTTCAAACATTCCTCCTCTATGCCTTCTAACTGCTCTAATATTCTTATAGTCCACTCTAGCCAATACTCCACCCTCACAGCATCATCCTCCCCCGCACCCAAGGAATCCATTACTTCTATCTTTTTTACCCTTTCTAACAAAATTTTTTGCAATGCTGAAGGAGCTGGTGGAGGTGGTATGAGAGCTGGAGCTAGTGGTGGTGGTCATGTAGCAGTGTGTCTTAGCAACTCTACTACCTATAGCAATAGAGCTAGAGAAGCCTGAGCCAGAGGCTGTGGCTAAGGTGGTTATTGGTGAGTAGCATCACTTAGCTCTAGTGTGACTGCATTCACCTCTAGGCCATAGATGGTGGTAGGAGCATAGCTAGCCACTTCTTCACCCTATTCTGGTGGGGTTAGTTCAGTCATTGTATCTCATTGTACAAAAAAACTTATCAGCTTCATGAAGTGTAGCTTTAACCCATATACAGAACACTAAACTCATGCACTCATGTATAGTACACCTAAACCCACACTGATACCATTAAATGTAACACCCTCTACCCATTTCCAAAGGAAATAGACAAAGTGCGCTACTTCCCATAAGTCACCCCTCCTTAAATTACCCCAGGGTTCATTCGTTTAACACTTAAGACATATTGGATATTTCCTATCTTGATCAGCTAGTGGTTATTACTGTATAACTTCCTAATATTGCCTATTTTAGTTTGATAAAACCCTAGTTTACATCTATTATCCATTTTATAGAAATTTAAGTAGCATAACGGCTACGTGGGTGAAAAACCAAAAAATTTTCCTATAAAAAGAGCACTTCTATAAACATCACAGGCTACATCCTCAACTCTTGAACCCTTCTGGTCCCCTAAACAATCATTAACATAGACATATAGTAATCACAAGGTTTCAGACCCACAAATTTCTAACAACTAAACATGCATATATATATATACCCACCAAAATGCCAATTTCCAGGAAGTATACAATTTAATTATCTTAGTACATCCACTAACTCACTCTAACCCCAATATACATGAGTGCATCTCTAAAACATAACTAGAAGAGTACAAAAAATATACAAAAAAAGAGGCTCAGTAATAACTGCACTGCATTGATGAAGCTGGATTACTATTCTATCTACGACTTGTGTATTAAAACACCAACACATTAACTATAACTCAATGGTGGAATTGACATAATAAATGCATGTCACAAGCCCAATCACACACATCATAGCATATGTATATATACAAAGATAGCATGTATCATTCCATGCAATATTATCATGCCTTGCCATGCAAGTAACCCTTTTATACTATCTCTAGTCAATTTATTTATAGTTAGGTTGTACAATGATCATTAAATTACATCTTATTTAGGCTTATGATAGATAGATTAAACTTTAACACACCGGATAGTGGGATACTCATTATGTAGTGGCCTATATTTTAGGCCTCGATAGCTGTACCTACCTGGTCTAATAGTAGGGATCAATCCATAAACCTCTTAATACTAGACTAGTAGATAGCAGGGATCAGTCTATAGACCTCCCAATATCTGTAAGTGAGATAGCAAGGATCAGCCCCGTGGGACCTCCCAATACCCTAAATCAATATCTCTAATCCAACATAGGTGGATAATAGGGATCAGCCTTATGGGAACTCATAATATCCACAGAAAGCCAATGGGTAGTAGGGATCAATCCAAATGGATCTTCTAATACCCGAGTGTGTAGGTTTAACCTCAGAACCTCAACATATGCACCTGCCATCACCTTAAACAACATTGGCCCTAGAAGGACCAACCTACCTAGATACTGCTAACTCCCTAGTTGACCAATCAACCTATCATATGGGTGTCTAACTGATAGGCCAATACACTATTAATCATTTCAATGTTTAACTATTACTTAATTCTTATTTGGTTTCATCTCAATACTAACTCATACATGCATCTTTACTACATTTATACCCTTTTTTCACTTTAGGTTAGTTTCTATAGAATCACTATTCACATGGTCATTTTCACTTAAGTTACTATTCATTTGGTCTTTTTTGTGTAAGTTACTATTCATTTGGTCATTTTCCAACATTGTGCTTTCTATAGTACTAAGCATACCAACCTAAAGTTCATCATTCTACATCCATTTCATCTCATAATCACCATGGAACTATTTCTCATTTTCATGCCAACAATTGCACACCTATGATCACCATTTTACTTATCATTATTTATGTCAACATTACACATCCATTTAAGTCACTATTGTTCAAGCTACCGTTCCATACATCTTATTTTTATTGTTTACATTCCTAGCATAAGTTGTACATCTCATTTACATGTCAATGCCATGCCTAGATGTCATACACATGAATACACATGCCACGCCATTTATGTACCCCATTTGGCCACACTTAGCATACACACCTACACTTAGTTTCTATCACCGAATTCATGCATACAGTGTTATTTTTACACCATTAACACAACCATACCATCTATTTACATCAATTACATGCCTAACACTAAGAATTGCCATTTCCATACACATGTACACGTATACATTCATGCACAAATGCATGGCATACATAAATTAGGTCAAGTCCACTTACTTAGGGTGTGAAAACACCCTTTTCTCCACCTCTTAAAGTCTTTGGATGGTGTTCTCCTTCAATACCTTCTCTTTGACCTGAACATAAAGGATTTTACCTTAGAAAAATTCCTAAATATCCTATACAACTCCAAATTGAATTTTAAAACCATAGAATTTCTTAGAATACCATAAACTACCTAAAATAAAAATAAAAATTAAATTTAAAACACTTACACCAAAAATTGAGACTATTCACTAAGTCTCAAATTCTCCTTTTCTAGCCTCTCTTTCTGATTCTTGTTAGAGGAATTAGCTTCAAAAGGTTATGGAGGTCAAAAACCATGTGTGAAATGTGAGAATTGGTGGTGAGAGGAGAGAGAAAATAAAGAAAAAGGGAGGAGTGAGAAGTTGGGAATGGCATCAGATTTTTTAGGAGAAAAGGGGTGAAAAATGATGGCTTTACATATATGACACTATCACATGTGTGATCCCTTTTATATGGGTAGGTGGATGGCTCATATCGTGACACGTGGCAATCTAACAGTCCAATTTCTCCTAATTTTCTTTTAAATTTCAAAATTTTGCAAAATTTCTCTAGACCTCTAAAAATACTCATTTTAGTTTTAAAAATCCTTAATTAGTGCCATTACAGCTCTTGTAAAATTTCAAGTCAAAATTCCACTGTCAACTTTAAGTCACTATTCACTTGCTAAAATAAAATATTTAGAATAAATATCATATGACCTTAAAAAATTAAAATTCCTTCACCACTATGTAGATTGGAATTTTTGAGGTTTAGGGTATGTATTTTTGGGTCCATTCGGGCACATCCTGGGCTGTCATGGCACAACCTCGTTTTATGTCACTATTACTAGTTCTTTACCCAAAATGATTTATTAGTTCTACTAAAATTTTAAATTATTTCATTTTGCTATTTTTTGGCTCATTAATGTTTTATGACCAATACACCCCTTACAGGCTGTATTAAGGTGCCTCGGCTCATCAAGAACACTATTCTTGTCAATGAGGTACTATTCATGAAACTTAGACTTATAGGCATTGCACAACTTCCTTGTGATGAACATATGTTCTTTTTTTGTTGATAATTAATGCATTAGTGCCTACTCCTTTTTGGTTAATTGCTCCATCAAAATACATTTTTCATCACTTCTATGATATTACCCCTAGGTATTCATCCAAAAACTCGAACTCCATTGCCTCTATCTCAATTGGCTATTATGGTAAAAAGTCTACCATTGGTCACCCTTTGATTGTATTCTTGGTCACATAAAAGATATGGAACTCTTCTAGTAACAAAATCTACTTACCTATTTTACCTATTAGAGATGGTGCAGTCTGTAGATATCTCAAATGGTTGTCTAGCTATTGCCTCCACTTTATATGATTGAAAGTAGTGGTGGAGCTTCATGGAGACCCAAATCACTCCTAAGCATATCTTATCTGCTTACACAAATCTCTGCTCAAATGGGAGTAGCTTCTTACTTAAGTAATAGACTGCATATTTTACCTTGAACTCGTTTACTTATGCAATAAGGGCCTTGATGGAATTCTCTTTTACTACAAGGTACAAGATTAGGACTTCCCTATTTTGGGTGGCTTCAAGACTAGAGGTTTTGTCAAGTATTACTTAATGGCTTCAAATGCTTTCTAAAAATCTATATTCCATTTTCATGGATAATTCTTCATAAGTAGTTTAAATATCAATTCGTAGATAGATGTGAGCTTTTCTATGAACCTATTTATGTATTATAGCTTTCCTAGTAATCCTTATACTTCTTTTTCCATTTGAGAAGTGGGGATTTCTAGAATTGCCTTTACAATGTTAAGATCTAATTTGATACCACTCTTAATTACCATGAATTCTAACAACTTCCTCGATGTTACTCTAAAAATTCACTTACTAGGGTTGAGTCTCATGTTGAACTAGTCTAACCTTTAGAAGAACTTTTCTAATGCCTTAAAATGTCCACCTCTATTTGTGGATTTAACCATCATGTTGACTATATAGACTTATGCCTCCTTTTAAATCATGTCATAGAATAGTTTAATGGCCATCCTTTAGTAAGGTGCTCCTATATTCTTTAACCTAAAAGGCATTACCTTATAAAGATAGGTCTCTTATTCTATTATAAAGGCTGTTTTTCATTCATGATGATTTTTTTGTATCTTGAGAATCTATGCACAAAGAGTACATGGTTGTTATAGTTGCGCTATCAATTAGCACACTAAGGCTTGCATTATTTATGTCTCAGTAGTCGACACACATTTTGACCCTTTCATCTTTCTTTGGTATAGGGATAATATTGGCTAATAAAGTAGGGAGGACTATTTCTTCTATGAACCTAGCTTTTAACAACTTAATGACCTCTTCTTTGACTTTTTTGGTCTATTCTGATCTTATTCTCCTGAGCTTTTTTATGAATTGGTGCAATGTGATCTTAAGTTGGAATTGCATTTTCAACCAATTCTTGATTGATGTTAGGCATGCTTCATTTTACCAAGAAAATATTTTTTCAACAACCTCTCAAAATTTCCCTTTCCTCGTTAGCAGTATCATAGGCAATTAATATATTTTTAGGTTGTTCATTTGTACTAAGATTAAATGGGTTATTTTTAATGCAATTAATATTAGAAATACTAATGTAATGATAATTATAATGCATACTACCATCAGGAAAAATATCACACAAATAAGCAAACTCATTGTTCACTTTATTATTAAGAAAATTATTTACCTCAAAAAGGTCAGATAATACAATTCATAAAAAAAAAATCATTATCTAGATCAAGTACATCTTAAGCTATGGTTAGATAGATCTCTTTTGTTGCTGCAAAGGTAGGAAAGATATCTTCCTCCTATTATTGAACATGTTTCAATTCTCCTAACTCCTAAGCTTCAACATTTGCAAATATCTCAAACTCATGCTTGTAATAACTAGCTATCACAATTTGCTTTAGGGTCCATCATACTTGGTCTTCCTTTACTTCATAAAGTGATGATCTAGGCTATTCCATTTCTACTTATGGTTTTCCACTAGACTTAGGTCATACCATACTCCTCTAATGCCTTTCTAGCTATTGATTTATAATGGTTCCAATATCCCCTAAAGGTTCTTGTATAGACCAACTCCTAGTAAGAAGTTCATTCATTTCATGATCTTAGATACTATAAGGTCCATGTAATCTTCATATATTATAGCAACATGGAATCCATTAAATGGCTAGTTTGTAATGGCAAGAGTAAATAATGCATGATTGACTTCTACTTTAATTGTGATTATACTGCCTTTATATTGGAACTTGATCATTTGGTGAATCATTAAAAAGACCCCTTTAAGTTTATAGAACTAGGGCTGACCAAGTTGTACTAAGAGTATAGTTGGGATATCAATGACTATAAATTCAACTTCATCAATAATAGGCCTAACCTAGACCTTTATGGTGAATAAGCCTTTGGCATGTCTTTACACATCATCATAGGCTATAATTGTGATATTAGAGGGCACTAAATCTTCCTTCTTAATGCCCGAAACTGCTAGAATCTTAACTAGGCACACACATAATGATAAACCATTATTTACCATAGCACACCCCATCTTCTTCCTATTCACCTCAACTTTAATGAAAAGTGATCGATTGAGTTCTCTTCCTTCCAATGATAGGTACTCATCTAAGAAGGTGATGACTTTAGTTTTCCTAGTTTTCTAAACTTGGACTAGCACTTTAGGTGTAGTTATGGTAGATACTAAAAACTATCCCGAGGCTTCAACTACATTTTATCCATGGGACTATGTGGACATTAAAAAATCCCATATGCTAATGTGGGGCTAGGTTTTCTTCTACTATTTGAGTACCCCATCAATCTCATCTTCCTTGGTTTTGGTATCATTTTTTGAGAGGATCTGACTATTTTTCTCTCAACTTTTTCCACCATTTATCCCTAAACTCTTATTTGCTCTCTCTTACCCTCTTTAAGATGCTCATCAAAAGGTTTATCTTAAAAAATTTTGCTCTCCCTAAGCTTACCTTCACTCTTACTCACCTAAATGCTAGTCATAAGGATGGCCTTACTTGCTCTCACCCCTTCACTTATCTCATGCTTAGATCTATAGATATCTCTCAACACATATTCTTTTTATAGATCGGACTTGAGAAGGCATAAGGCTTGATGATGTTTAGGAAGTGGGTTTGACTTAGCCTCTAGATTTGGCATCTACTTAGTGTCAATCAAATCCTGTATGACCTTTTTAAGGAGTTTCCAATTGTCTATAAAATGATCTGTTCTCTAATGGTAGGTACAATATTAGTTATGCTTATAATTAAGAGGCAGAGGGTCATTCTAAGGATAAGGCTAAAGAGGTTGTAACTTGCCTTCTTTGACCAACTTTTTTAAACACTAGGATAAGGATTTCCTTAAATTAGAGTAGTGTTTACCTTGGATAACATTCACATCTGTAGTGTTAGCACCCCTAAAATTATTGTTAGAATAGCTTAAATTGCCTATCCTCTTGAATCCCTTATTATAATGGGCCATTTCTAAGTTAATGGCAATATCTTTTAGCTATTCCCAAGTAGTAATACCCTTGGGTGTGAGCCCACTATTCATATAGCTATTGGTATTCTATATGAACATTTTTATCTAGTTAATGTCATCTATTTATTTCTTATCTTTAGCACCTTAGTGCCTAATTGTTCAAGGTAATCTAAGAAAGTTTTACTAGGTTTTTATCTCACCAATTCTAGATCGTTTAGAGTCACATCGATACCGGCATTATTAGAATAATATCTCTTAAAGGCTCTTGCTAGTTTAAGCCATTCTTCTTTAACTCTTATCTTCTATTACTCATACCAATTCATAGCTTGGCAAGTAAGAAACATACTAAATAGGCTTACTATTTGGTCTTCTAAAAGGGTAGTGGCTTGCATGGCTATTGCATACTACTTTAAATGGGTCCTTAGATTATTAGTGCCATTAAACTTGGTTAGGTTTGGCAGTTTAAATTTTTAGAGCATGGTGTAATCTAGCCTCAAGCTGATGTCATTTAGATTAATGTCTTTCCCCCTAGTGACAAGTAGATTCGTAGCTTCTGTCTTCTCATTTAGCTTCTTGACCTTATCATCTTCAGTTTATTTAGGTAGAGAGAGCTTATTACAAGTATTCTTGATAAGAGGGATGTCATCATCAAACACTTGATCATCTACCTCATTTACCACCTTTTTTCCTTTATGTGTTGCAGAGGTTTAGCCACTTTCTTTCTAAGCATACATGCTAGACATGGCAATGTTAAATGCTATTGTTATCCTCCTTTCTATCTGTCCTATAGCCTTCATCAGCTTAAACTTGGTGACAAATTTGTCAGCAAACATGAACCTTAGGAGGGATTGGTGCTTAATTATTGGTTCTGTAAAGGTGCTTGTCCATTCTCTTCCACTGTGTTGTGAATAAGGTATCAATGATGGCTTTAAAATAAATAGTTAGAATGTGATGCATGATCAATATATGATACTGCATGATGTATAGTATGCATGTGATCATGGTATATATGTGATGCAACACTGACAAGCATAAGTAATAAGCCTTCTAACCTTATTTCTCGCACACACATAGTCAAGCTATTCCTTTCCCAGGTAGGGTTACCTAAGCATTATTAAGGGATGCCCAAGTTTGATTATGGGCTTAATTAGGCCTAATGACCTCTTGTATTTAAAGCATATGCTAAGATAATGGCTTATAATATTTAAATCTAATTTAAGATGAAATTAGGCTAGGCCTATTCCAAATAAAAGGCATAATGCACTTAGCCCTACTCCAAATAAGGTTATATGTAATAGTCCTACATAGCAATCATAATGCAATCATAAACATATAGGTTCATACAACCTAGTGGAAGTTGCTAAGCTTAACTACTTGGGCCTTATGGTTTGGTCTGAAAAGGCTTTCATGGCTCCCATAAGTAGGGGTCCTTCCTAGCAATTTTTTCTAATTAAGGATAATAGTGATCAGTTAGTTCACCATTTCATATAATTGAAGTTACGAGGATAATGAGTGATAAATATGCTAGTAATTCCCCATTTTTAAATGAAAAATGCGTTTATGGCTTGGAACACCATCTAAGGTAAAAAAGGACACAATTTATATAAGATGAAATGTATGGGACTGTTAAAATTAGAATATCAGAAGGCATACTATTTGGGCACTTTTGGATTCAATTCTTACTCCCAAATGGAGTTACCAATGTAGATTTTCATGTTGTATTGAGGATAAATAGGTTAGTGTTTAGAGTCAGCACCTGGCTTTACACACTAATCTTATACCTAGAAGTGTTTAGAATTATATCTTATTTATGCCCTAATAATATACCTTCCTTTATATTCGAATGATTATCAATCTTGTATAATCTAAGCAAGCATTATAATTAAAATACACATGTCACCTTTTCACATAAAGAAAATAAATTACAATTTAAAAATACATAACAAAGCATGAATGTAAACTGAATATCCATATAACTAGTTATTGCTTGGCTTGACAACTGCTTGTAATTCTATAGGAATTAGTGGTAATTGCCTAACTCCTTTCTCTAAGAGATTAGCCTTTTGTTAGAACACATTTTTATGTGACTTATATTAAGGAAAGTTCAAAACCATTTTATTAAGAAAACACCTATTAATTAGATAAAAAAATTATTGATGTGATGTTAAGCTTATACATGTAAAACAAGTTATTAAGGTACCTATTACAATTAAAATAAACAAAAGAAATAAAAGGTACACAACAAAATAAAAATAAAGAATAAGCAGTTGGTCCCATCTCTGCATCATCGAGTCAGTGTGGGCCCAATGTCCTCTGATCTATGTCTATATAGATTACAAAATGTTAAAATAGGTACATTTGTTCGGACCTTATATCTAACATGGGTGGTCAATCTTACATAACTCAAGAGAAAGTGATTATTAACATAAATAAAGGTCTATAAGGACCTAATAATAATGCCAAATGGAATGACAACAACCTATGTAATAAACTTACATGCAATTGAAATTATCATGGAATAGGCTCAAAAAATTATTATGGATAGAAAGATGGCAAACTAATCATGCAAAAGATAACATAAATTCAACACAATGATATCCACGCGAACAATATTTCAAAACATATGTTCATATAGACTGCACTCATAATGAAAGGGAGTCTATGTAGACCACACATTAATTTTAGAATATCATTGGCATGCATATTAAGAAATGTAATGATTATATGACATTATAAAGACATAAATGCATATCAATATCATATGGTAGAATATATCACTTTAGGTGATCATAAGGCTATTATCAAACAATAGTTCATATGGACCTCATACCATACACATATTCAAACAATATATTCGTGCAGACCTTAAAATGTATTAAAATAAGTTAGTGTGAATTTAGGCATTAGTTCCATAGAGTAAAAACAATTACAACTTTTAATAATATGATGAAAATATGATGAAAACACTTTAAAACATTATTGTACTCCTATAATTATTATGGGGATTAAATAAAACCACCTCATATGTTGATTAATCTTGGGAGATCCTCAATTATAGAAACAATATAAATGAATGAATAGAGATGATGAACAAAATAAACCTTAGATCTTACCTTGTAATTAGCACTAAGCAATAAGATAATGGTTGGATTTAAAAAGAATGATTATTATAGTGTGGGCTTAGGACTAGTAGAGCGAATTCGGCTTTGGAGTCTATGCCTTAAACTTTTGAAATTACAGGTTTTTTTGTTCTTAGTTCCTCCTTCTTCCCTTAAATAAGGTATTTATAGGTTTTATGGGAAGTTCTCCCAAATAAAAGAGAAGGAGTTTGAGTAAGATTAGGAGTTGAAGACCAAATAGGATGATTAAGCTTTTAGAAGCTAATTGGTGGCACGTTCGTGTGGACCATGGTTTGAGGTCACTAGATCTGTGCAAACCTAGGCTTTGGTTTACCTTGGCAGCCTATAGGCCTTAGGCCTTATTCTAGGTTGAGACTATTTCAATCCGCTCAAACATTGGCTTTGGCTTTTCTCATTAGACTATAGGCTATAGGCTCTATTCCTCTAGGCTAGGTCTATATCGGTTGGTGCCGACCTTATAGCATCAAGTCTAGGCAAATTCACAACAAGATGGTCCATATGGACTAAGGTTTTACATTTTTTGCCTTGTTACTTGATCCTATCTTTACTTATCATTATATGCCTAAAAGGTAAGGTGTCTACACCTTCTAACTAGTTATCCTAATCATGTGTAATAATGACCAATTGATTTACAATTTTATATATCATTTAGGTACGAGGCTTGGAGTGGTGATTATCATTCATAACAGTCAACCAAATTGGTTGAAAAGAAGTTCATGTTTTAGAATGGCACTAAGGGTATAAAAAGATGCCTAACTTATTCTAAGGCTTAGGATGATATGCAATTTTGAGAAATGATAAACCATAAAACCAAAGATTTAACCAATATTAATTATAGGGCATGTTCAAAGCAAATTCTCTTGGGGGACTCCCTAGTGGAGTCGCCAACTAGAGTTACCTCGATCGTGGCCTTGGGCTAGACTAGAACGAGCTTTTAGAAGGTATGTTTTAAATTTGATATGAGAATAGGAGCATAAGTGTCCTACATAAGATAGTTCACCTAATTGTGAGTGTCAGTTGCCACCTAGGTGGTTAGTTTAGGAAGTAAACAAAATAGATTCCAAGTTTGGGAATTCCATCTTATTCATGCCTACCACAAAATATCAATTTTCATCTCAATGGTTCTAATTTTTATCAATTCCCTTCAGCATTTGATTATTGTGATTAGTATGAACACATTTGCATGTCAAAAAGTGATTAAAATTAAAATAAATAAAAATGTCATACTTAAAAGCAATAAATCCAACATAGATGAAATTAGGCCAATTTATTAAATCAAAGATGTTCCAAAATCATTTTATTGGATAGAAAATTATTTAAAAACATTTATTTTATTTATTAAAATATTTTTTTAAGGGTTATGGAACTTTGGTTCTAAAGTCATTTTATTAGTTGAAAACATTTTACACTTATTTAAATGAAACCATTTTGGTTATTGGAACATTCATTCCAAAATAATTTTATTATTTATAACACTATTATTAAATAAGATCCTTTTTATTTAAAGCATTTTATATATTCAATTTTTTAAATAATTTTGGGACTTAAGGACATTAGTCTTTAAAAAATAATATTTTAAATCTCTACTTAAGAAATGCCTTTTTTCACCAAATTAACTCCTTTTTCAATTTATTAGAATATTGGTTACAAAAAATCATTATATTTAAGTCATTTTTATTTAACTAAAATCCCATTTTTTTCATAAAATTTTATTCTTTTAATTTAAATAATTTGGTTGAGAAGACTTTATTCATCAAAATATGATGATAAAAATATTTATTAATTAAAACATTTCATTTTTATCAAATCAAAATAATTTTAGATATTTGGGGACTTTTGTGCTAAAATTTTTATTTTTATGCAATTAGACCCTTATTTTCTATAAAACATCTTATGTGACTTTACTTTTTAATCGAACCAAAAATTATTTTCGCTACCTATTACAGCATGTATGGAATTATATAGGAAAACATATAAAATTATTACAATTGAAAATCTTACTAAAATTATTCTAAAAATCTAAACGAAAAATTAATTACAAACTGATAAAATGATAAAAATACATAAAAATAAATCTTCCATTAATTATCTCATCCTCCTATTGATCAAATATGGTCAGAATAATAAATCATTAAATCAAAATTTTTAGGGACAAGAATATAATTTTGACTCGGATAGTTACCCAGGCCATTAGATAAAAAATCATCGAACCTAAAAAGTAGCCTCCTAAACACAAAAATAGGCCAAAATATTATTTTTCCATGCTCAATTTTACATCATCACTAACAAAAAGATGATGGAAATAAACATTTTAACAATAATAAACATCAAACTCCAAATAGAATAAAATAAATCAACACATAAATGCATAAACAAATAACCAAAAGAACAAATAAAATCAGCATATTAAAGACATTAAAGAACATGAAATCACGGCCATTAAAATGAAAGGAAGATCATCCAAAAGGGATTAAAAACAAGCAATCATATACATAAAATTAGGAATACAAACTTATCAAAAATGAAGAATAAAGGAAAAAAATCCTCAAATCATCATACATCTTGCAAAAATTAGAGGAGTAAAATCATTTCTCAAAATGGGCTAAACCTTCACAAAGGTTCATCAATGAAGCCATTTTTAATAAGGAATCATAAACCTAATGTAAATTATACAAAAAAAATCAGAGAAGAAAATAAAGAAAATAAAAATAAATAACATATGCACATAAATTAATGATTAAATTAATGAACAAAGAAATAAAATAAACATAATAAAGAGAAAATATCTCTCCTTTACAATGAAGTATACCCATTAAAATGGGTATTTTAAGACTGCATTTTCATGGAGGATCATAGATTAAAAAAAAGAAGAGCTAAAAGAAACTAATGAAAAATAAATCAAGAACATAAAATAATTGAGATTAAGGGGATAAAAGAAAGGCCCTCTATATGGGTTTGCTTAAGTATATACCTTAAAAATAGAGATTCTCTAAGTGTTGTAGCATTAGGCCTTTAAAGTTCAAGTAAAATCATCTATTTTCAAGCACCTGAAATAGATTTTAATAGAGTTTTTAAAAAGTTTTTTGTTATAGAGAAATGAGAGGAAAAAGATGAAGTGTAAGGAAAGAAAAATAAAAAAAATGAGTTTTTTCCTTCTCTTTATTGATCCCATCAACCTCCTTCCTTTTTTCAAAAAATCATCTCTTTCTTTTAGAAAAATGTGCACATAAAAATAAAAATTAGGCTTCCAAATTCTCTCCTATTCAAATTAACATAAAAGGAAAAAGGAAAAAGAAAAAATATGTAGCCCACAAATAGTCCCCCTTAAAAGAATCTTTTAGTTTAAATACATGTGGACATAAACAATAAATTATGGTGGCTACAAATGGTCCCAACAATACATCAATAAAATGTAAGGAAGTGGCCATATGGCAATCCCATATTATGTCTCTTAAATTTCTCAAAAATTATTTGATTTTTGAAAATTTCATTAATGAAAACTCTCCTAACCAAGAATCATCCTGAATCCATGTGTCTACACTATGGTTTGTTTATTTTTAACTTTTGGTCAGGTCTGAATTCCCTTTTTAAATGATTAAAAGGTTATCTAAAAATTATGCCTTTTAATAACTAAACACAATCTATTCATCTAATAGAATAACCTTATGCACAAGGTCTATTTTGTAATGCCTCAAAAATCTCGACTTATATATAGTACTTCCTTGGCTAAAACCCAGGTCACACTAATGTGACCAAATGGAAGTATTAGTCATAATTTAATTTTGGGTAAAATTTAAAGTGAAAATAAAGTCATTTAAATGGTTAAAAATGAGAGTTAAAATTTTATGGTAGTGTTGCATTAATAGTGACTTAGGTAAAGTAGAATAGTAAAATATTTATTTTTTCTCATAAAATTCTGAAATCAATACAACCATATAGTTAAATATTCCAAATAGGCAATTGGCATTGGAATTAGAATTATTTAAATATCAAAAAGTATTTTTCATAAAATAAGGTAAAGATTTAAGTATGATTTTGTTAATGATTTTCCTCGATTCTTGAGCAAAGGTTTCTCAAGGTTTACAATTCTT
>CANXYI011505058.1:0-10649 GCA_948208565.1 Hura crepitans
TTTACTCAGCATATCAGTGTTTTGAAGCACAGGTTAAAGTTAGTATTACAAGAAGTGTCTGATCCTCGGTAGCTGAACAAGAGTCTCTGGGTATTTTCTTTTGTCTTTTGACTATAATTATAAGGAGTGTACTCATGTATATAAAAAGTAAAGTTATAGGATGTATATAGATTTTGATTGTACAAAGAAAAATGTATAACAATAATTGACAAACATATAATGAGGTAATGGAAATGCATGTCTGAAAAATGCATACAAATGTTGTGTATCTCTATAATTGTTTATGAGAATAGGTCTAAGACCCTGTGAATTTAAGTGTTGCTATTGATATTATGATTTTGCATGTGAAATTGTGATTCATGATGATGTTGGAGGACTAGAGGGTCTAAAAGTTGTGGAATGAATGTATGACTTTTATAAAAGTGTATTTCTTTGTAGGAAAAATTTTGGTTTTTAACTCGAATAGCCATTATGCTGTCCGATTTTCTAGAAAAAATTTGTTTTCTATCAAACCAAATGATTTCTCAGTGCTTCATGACTATTATGAATTAAAAATAAAGAAATGATGAAAATATTTCAGACATAGATGCGCAAATAGAAGAAAGCAATAAGAGTTAAATGAATAAACCTTAGGGAAAATCCTAGGATGGGTGACTTTAAGGGGGTGTTCATACTCTTATTAGGTGTCCACAAAAATCGAGTAAGGGTATGATAGTAAGTATAGTCACATGATTGTTCTTTTGAGCAGTTGTGATTTTGGGTGCTTCTTTTAATGCTTATAGGTAGGATTTATTCTCTAGCTCTTTCATTTTCCATTTTTGGAATTATTCCTAAGTCTTTTTGTCTTCTCTATTTTTTCCCTAGGGATTTAATGACCATCTTACCCTTAGGTATGGTTTTTCCCTTCTTTTGGTATTCTTTTTATGCCAATTATCCATTTGCTTAATTCTTAACTCTAGTTATCATCATTGGGCTCTTCGGGAGTTAGAAGCTAGTGCTTATAGTTGCCCCTCCCTTAATGAAATTTACAACAAATTCAAACGTGGTACATATTTTATTAAAGGTTATTTATGCAATACATTTATAAGTTAAAGTTAGAGATACTTACTTGTGTTTTTGCATAGAGTTTTGATCATTTATCCTATACCTTAAACTTTATTGATGGTTTGTCCTTCATCTCAAACTATGTTGATAATTTGTCATCTATCTCAGACTATGTTAATGGTTCATCCTCTGTCTCAAACAGTGTCTAAGATATTGACAACTTGTCTTAAGCCTCAAATTGTGACTGATATATTAATGATTTGTCTTATGCTTTAGACAGTAACTGAGATATTAGTGATTTGTCATATGCCTTTAAAAACTATGACTATAGCTTGTGACTTGTAACACTTAAAAAATCCTGATTTATGAATAGTACTTCCCAAGATGAATAGTATTTCTCGAAAACTAGGTCACACTAATTCTACTAAATAAAAGTATTAATCATAATATAATTAAGGGTAAAATTTGAAGTGAAAATGAGATTATTTAAATTGTTAAACATAAAAGAAGTGAAGTTGGGGGATTAATGGGATACAAAGATGAAAGTTTGATGACCATTTGGGCAAAGACAGGGAAAGTCAAATTTCTTTATATAAGACAATTTGACTCTTTAGTCAAGAATGAATAGTGCCAATTCCCTTTCTTCTTTCTCCATCAGCCAATGCCATTGTTGTTTCTTCCAAAGATTTTTCTCCTTCCTTCCCCCTTCAATACACCATAAATCTCTCTCATCAACACCTCCACGGTCCTTAAAATCCCTTAGAAGCAAGAAAACATGGAAATAATTGTAGAATTGTAAGATTTTGCATATGGATGAATAGTAACCATTTTTCGTTCAAGTAAGTTTTTCTAAACTCCAATATTTTTCCATGTTCCTAAAATGCCCAAGAGAGTTTCTATGTGGTTGAATTTCATTTTTAGTGATTGTATGATTTTATACGGATTTTTATATATCAAGCTTGTTATGGACAATTACAAAAATAGAGAGGGCTCGAGATAAAGGGAAGGGAAAGGTGTAGTTAAGCTTCATAATGTATATTGACTTCGAGAGGTAAGTGTAATCGATCTAATTTATGCAAATTTCATTATAACCTAATATGTGTATTATTGAAATAAGCATGTTTATATAGGAATAGTTATGTATGAGGTTAATTGGCATTTAAATCATCTTCAAAGATGTTATGGATCTGAGTTAATGTTTTTAATATGGATAATATGAATGTTAATATGGGTGTTGGCATTATGGCTAAATGGCCATGTGTAAGTGTGTACATGTGTTTATGTTATAAAATGTATGCTAATTATTATGGCTTGAAGTGAATTGATGAATGCTATTTTGTGAGCATGAAATATAATGTTGTATGATGGACAAAGGCATTTAGGATTTACATTTTATCTTATGGCCGAATGGTCATTGAATGTTTATGGTTGTGCATGTTACATAAAGTGAGAAAGAGATGATAAATGCATAAAGTGATGCTTTCTAGTGGGTTAGCTGAATGAATATTATACATGTGTGTGCATGTATGATGTACATATGGCATGGAAATAAGGTTGTGTGAATTATTATGGATGGAAATTAAAGTGATGCATGTATATGTGTAAAGAGGGTAGCTTATGTGTGCTTAAAGCTTGGTGGCCAAATAGCCTTCTAAGATGTCCATGCATAGATATGTATTATGCTAAACATTTAATGTGTGATACATGATCACATGTATGTTAATGATCATGAAAATGGTATTGACATGTTGATAATGTATTTATGAGCATATGATGTTGAAGTATGACTTAATATGTGATTTTTGCAAGAAACAATATGATTGATCATAGAAATAAGAGTAACAATATAATTTCTTGGTTTAGTCACTAGTTGGCTAAACCAAAGTAATTATAAGCTATTTTAAGCTTAATTAAGATGGTGTAACTAAAACAAATTGGTTAATCACCCATATGAGTAACAATCTAGTTCAAATAGGTTGATCGATAAACTTGGGATTTTTATAGCATCTACTAGGGTACTTTAGTGCCTTTATTAATATTGGTTCGATCTACAGGTCCACTAAATGTCTAACCCATAGGCCTTTATTTTTAATCTTTGAATCCACATTGGTAGATGAACTTTAAGTTCATAAATGGTCATAATGGCTATCATGCTATGTTTTATCCCTAGACTCATGCTATGCTCAATCTTGGACTCATGTTAGGCTTGACCTTTGTGTCTCATTTATGTTTGATCTTTGGATCTAGATTAATAGATGGACTTTCAGGTTTATGGAGGTCATACTGGCCATACACCCCTATTATCTATAGGGTATGTGTTCTTTTAATATAGTCATGATAAAATGAGCTTATTGGAATTGGAATATAGATTTTTATCATGGATAATGTATATGTTTAAGCATGCCTGTATAATGTGATTTTTGTTATGTTTATTACGTTATAACATATACTCATGTTATGAATTGGATTATACATATCATGAACTATGTTTGTTTATGTTTGTATGATGAGGTACAATAATGGTATGGTATTATTGCAAAAATTATTTCAATTACACCACTAAGTTATTAATCAATGCATCATTTTTCTTTGTGATACATAAGTAAGAAGAACAATTGAGCTGAAGCCTTAAGATATCAAGACTAACTAGTAAAGACAATATTTCGGTATAGTTTTGTTGTATATACTAGATTATGAAATGTATAAAATAGAAGCACTCATATATTGTATATTTTAAGTTATGGGCCTACACTGTGTTGTAATGTAAATATAAAGCTATTAATGGTTTTGTAACTTTATTTAAGTTCTTTAAATTGTTTTAAGCTTGTATGATATCTCTTCATATGATTTGGATTGAGATTTGTGTTGTCTAATGGTTTGGGGTGATCAAAAGGATCGCAAAAGTTGTAGATTGAGTTTCAAATGATAAAGAAGTGCTTATTTTCATTACAGGTTACTATTCATATTTGGGATAGTGTCTTGATACAGCCATTATGCTACCAAATTTTTGACACAAGGATTCCTAAATTTGTTTTCAAATCAAGTTTATGAAAAGTTTTTGTTAACCTGCATATTCATAAATAAAGCATTTTATTAAGACTAAATATAAACATGTTCTAATACGTTAAGAGATAATAGTTCAATAGCATGCTTGCGTGCATGCTCTCTATTCGAGTTCGATAATTAGATTAGGTAGAGAGTGTCACATTTAGTGGTATCAGAGCTCCAATTTAGGTGTTCCTAGGTAATGTATGAGTGCATTAAAATTAAGTCTATACATTACATAATTTAGGGTACCGAGGCTTATCAATTGTTTTTATGCCTATAAATAAGATGAGTGCACCATATGATAAGGAGGAAGGATAGGCTTCCACGTTAGTGGACAAGAGTCCAATAAAGTTACCTCTATCTCAGGTAGTGCAGCAAGGTAGGTATCATTAGTAGCACTAGTTCCGTTGGTGTTTTTACAAGAGATGTTACAACTTTTGAAATAGAATATAGCTACAGCTCCACCACCACCTTTGGCCTATGATAATAACCAAAGATAGGCTCTTAAGCAATGGCATTAACCCCTTAAAAAGCCAGTCTGCATGAACCTAGTTTAGCAAAACCAATAGGGTCTACACAAATAAGCACTACTGGCCCAAACCAACCTTACCAAGCGTATGGCCTAAGGTCTACATGGTACATACCCAAGCCCACATTTACACGAACTTGCTAAAACTAGCCTAAGCCCTTAGACTGGTGGAAAAGTAGACCACATTAGTCCTCATAGACTAAGTATTTATGGTCCAGATAGACTAAGCGATGAAACCTATATCGGATGCCTAGGCATGAAGTCATCATCTTAGAGGCCATAAATAGCCCTCGAGATGTGTGAATAGGGGAGGACTTTTTCTTAAAAAAGGCTTTCTAAAAAAAGAACCATTGTTCTTAAAGGTATTTCTAAAAAAAGAACCATTCCATGAGTTCAGGTGTGAACTCCAAAAAGGATTTGCTCTACTAGTCCTTTAGCCCCTCAATAAAAAATTATTTTCTCTCTCTAAACTCTAAGCTTAGTGACGTTGTTCAAGAGTTTAATTATAAGGTAAGATTAGAGACCTTCTCTCATTCATTTTCCATGAACATAGGCCCATGATCTCCCATGATTGGCCACCAATGAGGTGATCCTTAGTGATCCCTATATGGGCCATAGGAGTAGGCTCACTTTATAAGTCATTTTTATCACATAAAGAACAAAATTAAGTATGTTATATTTGTTCTGCTCTTTTATAATAAACACATGGATCACATTGTAAATATGTATAAAGTCTACATAGACTCCCTCTCATGAGGAATATAGTCTGCATGGACCCATTTTTAAGTACTATTTTGATCATCTCCTCTAACTTTGTTCATCACTTGCTATGTATATACACATGTATGTTGATTATAAGCCTAGAACTGATATATTGATGCTTCGCATTTAGGGCTGGCATAATGTCAGTGCAGACTCCCTCTCACAAGGAACATGGTCCACATGAACATATCTCTCTATCTGATTGCTATTGTGTGCTACCCATGTGGACTCCCTCTCATGAGGAATATAGTTCATGCAGACTTATATTGTTGCTCTGAACTTGCATTTATATCTATTCATGAAGAAGTATATTTAGCATTATTTAAGGTTTTAAACCATAAATATGTATGTAGAGGTTGTTATTTAAGGTCCATATAGACCATTGGTTGTTGATTCTAACCTCTTTTGCTAAGATGGATGCAAGTGTACTTTCTTACCAAAGCCAGAAGTCTAGACGGACCTAAATTCTCACACTGGCGTAATCCACATGGACTTATGTCAAAGCTTCTTAGAGTCCGCATGGACCTGATGGTGTATACGCTAGGCAGTTAAATGTTATGAACCATTTCCTCTTAATGATGTACCTTTTCATTATGCTACTTATATTTATGGATTGAAAATGGTTGGCAAATGACTCGTTTTGCACATCTTAGCTCAAACCTCACACTAAAAGGTTTTCTACCTAATAAACTGGTATTTTTCTTCAACAAACAGGATTTGAGTTTTCATTAATCAAAAGTCACAAATCAAAATGTATTTTTAATAAAGGCCAATCTCCTAGAAATAGGAGTTAGGCAATTACCACTTATGGAATTACAGGTAATTGTCAAGCCACACTACAACTAAATAATAGCCTAATTTATAGATGTATAAATGTATTGTTTGCTTATTGTAACTCTTAAATTTCATAATTTACTTTCCTACATGCAAAAGTGATGTGGATGCTTGAAATATAATGCATACTTATTTGATACAGGATTGATAAATGTTACAATATAAATAGATGGCATATTATAAGGGCATAAATAAGATCTGAGATTCTAAACCTTTCTAGCACAGAAGATTAAAGGTCCTGGTGTAAAGGCTAGGTGGTGACTCCACTAACCACTCTCAACCTCAGTAAAAATATCATAATCTCTATAGTCCATAGTAGCCAGAGGTTCCTTTAACCCTTTAGAAAACCTACCTAGAGCAGGTTAAGAAGATGAGAGGAAAAGTTGAGTCCTAAGTTTATTTGGCCATACAAAGTGATAGAATGTGAGTAAGGAAAGTTGAGTCCTAAGTTTATTGGCCCATACAAAGTGATAGAATATGAGTAGGGAAAGTTAAGTCTTAAGTTTACTGGGCCACACAAAGTGATAGAACATGAGGGGCAAATAACCTACAAACTAGCTTTTCCAATAGAACTTTAGTAGTTACATGATGTCTTCAATGTGTCCATGTTACGAAGATATAGATCAAGTCCTTTGCATGTTATATTAGCTAAAGAAGTTGAGTTTAGACTACATATAACTTATGAAGAAGAAATAGTTAGGATCTTGGCAATAGAGGTGAAGGAATTATGAAATAAGACAATGCCTCTAGTAAAAGTTCTCTCGAAACACCATGGCATGGAAGAAGCTACTTAGGAGACAAAAGCTCAGATGAGAGAGCAGTACCCTTATTTGCTTGAACCAGGTAATTTTGAGGATAAAATTTCTTTTAAGAGGAGAAGAAATGTAATGCTCAAAAAATCCTAATATATGAATCATATTTCCCGATATGAATAGTATTTTTTGAAAAATGGGTCACATTAATTCTACTAAATAGAAGTATTAATCATAATATAATTAAGGGAAAAATTTGAAGTAAAAATGACATCATTTAGAGGGTTAAACATGAAAGAAGTGAAGATAGGGGACTAATGGGATACAAAGATGAAAGTTTAGTGACCATTTGGGTAAAGAGAGGTAAAAGTCAAATTTCTTTATATAAGACAATTTGACTCTTTAGTCACAAATGAATAGTGCTAATTCCCTTTCTTCTTTCCCCATCAGCAAACGCAATTATTATTTCTTCCAAGGATTTTTCTCTTTTCTTCCCCCTTCAATACACCGTAAATCTCTTTCATCCAAATCCTCAATCAACCCCTCCATTATCCTTAGAACCCCATAAAAGCAAGAAAACATGGAAATAATAATAGAATTGTGAGATTTTGCATATGGATGAATTGTGACCATTTTTCATTCGGGTAAGTTTTTCCAAAATCTAATATTTTTTTCATGTTCCTTGGGTGTCCAAGAGAGTTTTTATGTGGTCGGATTTCATTTTTAGTGATTGTATAATTTTATATAGATTTTTATTTATCAAGCCTATTATGGACAGTTATAAAAATAGAGAGGGCTCGAGATAAAGGGAAGAAAAGGCATAGTTGAGCTTTGTGGTGCTTTTTGACTCTGAGAGGTAAGTGTAATCAATCTAATTTGTGCAAATTTCATTATGCCCTAATATGTGTAATTATAGAAAGAAGCATGTTTATGTAGGAATAGTTATTTATAAGGTTAATTGGCATTTAAATCATCTTCTAAGATGTTATGGATATGAATTAATGTTTTTAATATGGATAATATGCATGTTAATATGGGTGTTGGCATTATGGCCGAATGGCCATATGTATGTGTGTGCATGTGTTTATGTCATAAAATGCATGCTAATTATTATGGCTTGATGTGAATTGATGAATGCAAATTTGTGAGCATGAAATATGATATTGTATAATGGATGAAGGCATGTAAGATGTACATTTTATCTTATGGCTAAATGGTCATTAAATGTTTATGGTTGTGCATGCTACATAAAGTGAGAAAGAGATGATAAATGCATGAAGTGATGCTTTGTAGTGGGTTGGTCGAATGAATATTATACATGTGTGTGCATGTGTGATATGCATATGGCATGGAAATAAGGTTGTGTGCATTCTTATGGATGGAAATTAAAGTGATGCATACATATGTTATAAAGAGGGTAGCTTATGTATGCTTGAAGCTTGGTGGTCGAATGGCCTTATGAGATGTCTATGCATAGATATGTATTATACTAAACATGTAATGGATGATACATGATCACATGTATGTTAATGATCATAAAAATGGCATTGAGATGTTGATAATGTATTTATGAGCACATGATGATGAAGTATGACTTAATATGTGATTTTTGCATGAAACAATATGCTTGATCATAGAAATAAGAGTAATAATACAATTTCTCAGTTTATTCATTAGTTGGCTAAACCAAGGTAATTATAAGCTATTTTAAGCTTAATTAAGATGGTGTAACTAAAACAAATTGGTTATCACCCATATGAGTAACAACCTAGTTCGGATAGGTTGATCGATCAACTAGGGGTTTTTATAGCAACTACTAAGGTACTTCAGTACCTTTAGTGATATTGGTTCAATCTATAGGTCCAATAAATGTCTAACCCACTGGCCTTTATTTTTCATCTTTGGATCTATATTGGTAAATGAACTTCAGGTTCATAAATGGTTGTAATGGCTATCATGTCATGTTTTGTCCTTAGACTCAAGCTATGCTCAGTCTTGGACTCATGTTATGTTTGATCTTCATATCTATATTGGTAGATGGACCTTTGGGTTCATAGAGGTCGTATTGGCTATCCTCCCCCGTTGTCTATAGGGTATGTGTTCTCTTAATATTAGCATGATAAAATGAGCTTATTGGAATTGGAATATAGATTTTTATCATGGACAATTTGTATGTTTAAGTGTGTCTGTATAATGTGATTTTCATGTTTAACATGTGATTTATGTTATGTTTATTATGTTATAACATATGTTCGTGTTATGAATTATATTATACATAACATGAACTATATTTATTAATGTTTTTATGATGAGGTACTGTGACACCCCCTACCCGAGTCCCGAAGAAACCCAACATGCAATACACTTCCCCCCATGTCACCTATCCTAAAATTACTCTAGGTCTACACTCCTTAACACTTACAAACTATTTTATAACTTTATTTGGTATTGCTTAACTTTTCTATCCATCCTTAAATCATTCTTCCTTATGGTATAACAGACCTAAAAAAAACCTTTGATAAACACTCAATATGTTACAAAAAATTAGGTAGCAAAATAGCTACTCAGGTGACATCCTAAAATTTATTTCACATGTTAAAGCACTTATAATATCAATATCAACAATCTACCTCCTTTTAGACCCTTTTGGTTAGTAACCTAACCACATATCAACATATACTCACAAATCACATAGGGCCTTAGGTCTACAATTCTTAGAAAACCCCAGAAATAAATCATTCAAATAAATAACTTGTTTATATACATCACACCTACTCTTTATATATACAGACACTAGCAGCTTCTAAGCATGTTAAACCCATAACTTATAGTGTTTACATGAGTGGTTACTAACAAAACAAAAAGGATATCTATGTACCCTTCACTATCTATGCTACTACACTTCATGATCTCTGAGAGTGGACTGTTGACCTCTACAACCTGCGCACCAAAACACTAGTACACTGAGTATAAATCTCAGTGGTGATTCTAATGCACTAAAAACATGTCATATACAAGCACTTAAATGTAATAATAGGTTATAAGTATATATATACAATGCAAAAATTAAATTCATGCAAGTGACATTAATTCTAATTAATCAGTCTCCCAGTTCATTTAATTATAATTATGCCATAGTAGAATCTCCAGTCAATTTAATCATTTAGTGATTTGACATCAATCATGTCTGTACATTAATTTAATTTAACTTAATAGGCTCGACTAAATAGATTACACTTAAAAACACTAAACTAAGAGGGAACTGAAAAGTTGTGCAGTTGCTGACATTCTGGACCCTGACCGCTACATCGACCTAGTCTGAAAGCAGGGATCAACTCACTTAAACCTCCCAATACTAGACAAAGGGTATCAGGGATTAGTCTGTAGGCCTCCCAATATCCCAAATAAATTAACAACAAGTAACTATATGGATAGCAGGGATCAGTCCATAGACCTCCTAATATTCAGATAATCATTAATAAATAACTCCACTGGATAACAAGGATCAGTTTGTAGACCTCTCAATATCCAAATAATCAACATCAAACATATCCAATAGATAGCAAGAATCAATCTGTAGACCTCCTAATATCCAACAAATCACCAATAAATATCTAGTAGCTACTAATCCCTAGATAACCAATCAACCCATCCAATGGGTGTCTAACTAATGGGCCATC
>CANXYI011505084.1:0-19574 GCA_948208565.1 Hura crepitans
AGAGGGTTTAGGGTTGAAGGATGAAGAAAAATTTTAGAAGTGTGTTTTTCTTACAGGTTTATTTGGGCAACATTACCTGGGTAGCTGTTATGCTGCCCGAATTTATTAAAATGTCTGGTAATGGCTGATGAAGGATTAAACTGATATAAATAGATAACAATTAGGGAATATATCATTTAAAGTGAAGTTAAGGGTATCTAGGCCAGAGTTAATTAAGGATGACCAAAACTTAAATGAAAGACCCTTGGAGAAATCCAATAATGGGTGACTTTAGCGGGAAGTGACACTTCTGACCCATTTTATGCATTGACAGGTAGGGGGTGTTACAACTGTCACCTCTTTTCCATTAGCTATCTTAAAGGTAAGTCTTTTTTGTTCATAATCAATTATTACTCAATGTTTAGATAACTAATTCATACCCAAAATGACATTAAATTCGTTGAAGGGAGGTTTAATAAGATCAACCAAGAATACTTGGTCTTGTACTACTCAAAGAAAATCTTTGTATATTCTGTAAACTACCACGTTCTGCCTAATAAGGTTGCTAACTAGGATGTCTATATCCATAGGTTTAGATCCTAAATCTTTATCTTATGCTCATGTAGTGTAGATATATGAATGAGTGGATCTTGGGTCTATCAATACTAAAGTAGAAGCATCAAATAAAGAAAAAGTACTAGTGATTACATCAAGAGCCTCAATTTCCTCTCGAACCCTTATAGTGTATTGGTGAGCTGGTGCTCAAGCCTCTAATCTCATTCTCTTACTCATGCTTGGCTTGTCATTCTTACTCTCTTTCTAGCCTCTACTGGGTGCTAGAGATGAGGCTTAAAACTGAGTGGCATTTGTCTCCTTCTTAGGGCATTGCCTCTAATAGTGGTCTCTAGATCCATTAATAAAGCATTCTCCTTATCTAGTCTACCAATATGGTCCCTCATATTTCCTATTGCACACCCCACATATTAGAAGTGCACTCTTCACTATAGATACTAGAGCACTAGTAGCTTATTGTGGAGGTTAAGACCCTAATTAAGGTGTCTACCCTGACCTCTGAGTCTTGCTCTACCTTTAGGACTATTGTGGGGCCTAAGTTCCCTTCTGCTTTTTGCCTACATTAGGTGCTGAGCTAATATGTCCTATAGTGAAAAGCCTCTTCTTCTAGAAAATTTTGCATTTTTTCACAATTTCCTCCATTGCATAAGCTATTAACACTAAAGAAGAGAATTCTCAAATTTTTGTGGTAGCTATTTGCATCATCAGCTCCATATTGAGGCCTTTCTTAAACCACTTACAATGCTCTTCCTTTGCAAGTACAAACTCTTCTACATTTTTGCTTAAGTGGGTAAAGTCCTTTTCATACTCAGACACTAACCTCTACCCTTCATTCATGTCTAGAAACTCCTATCTCTTCTTATCTAGATATGTCTCAGATATGTACCTCTTTCTAAACTCCAAAAGGAAGAAATCCCAAGTAAGATCTGCTATTGCCTTCCTCTTTTGAGTGGTGTCCCACTAGTGAAAGGCTTTTTCCAAGAGAAGGGAGGTGCCACACTTCATGTTTTCTTCTAGGTGCACTCCAACTGCTCTAAAATTTTAATCGTATACTCTAATCAGTACTCATCCCTAGCAGCATCATCCTCTATTGTTCTAGCAAAATCTAGAGCCCCCATTTTTTTCACCCATTCTAAATATGTCTTTTATAATACCGTAGCTTATGGGTGTTATGCTGGGGTAGGTGGTAGTGGTGAAGCAGCTACTACAGTAGTATGCTTTAGGAAATCAACAATCTATTGCAGCAATGCCAATGAGGCTTGTATCTATGCCTGGCATGTTACATGACTTGACATTGGAGTGGCTAAACTCACCCTAGGTCTATATAATATTGTTGGTCATGGCTTGCCACCTCTTCCTCCTATTCTAGTGGGGACTGCTCATTTATCGCAGTTCACTACAAAAGAACAAATAATCAGCCTCATACAGTGTAGTTTTACTTGACATAGAACCCTAGCCCATGGCACTTATATATACTACACCTAGAATTGCCTAAACATGCTCTAATACCACCTAATGTAACACCCTCTACTCGACACATCATTAGACCTGATAAGAGATTCTACCTTCTCACTAGGTCACCCATCTTTATTCTACCACATTATGCCATTCATTCAACTTTCACTAACCAACACCCTGGTTACTGACCTCATGTGAGTTATATGCCATCTACCTATTTTATTTTTCTTACAACTATAGTTAACTAACATAACCATGTTAATAAGAAGTTTCACACTCTACCGAGATTTTGGCAGCATAACGGCTGCCTGAGTGAAAAACCAAAATTTTAAACCTACAAAAATGCACTTCTATAATCAATTTCACATCTCTTAGACCCTTCTAGTCCCCTTGATACACATCTCAAACATCACACAATCATGCACAAAAAGGTCTCAGACCTATATATCAACAAACATCAAACATGCATAATATATCAACATATGTACATCACAACTATTTTAGCATTTGCAGACCAACATGTGATAAAACATAATCCTTAACTACTTACACAACCAGATCCTAACCCTATACTTTCATGAGTGCCCTCTACTAATTACAACTTAAAAGGGAACATAAAAAGTAACCCAGAAAAGTGGATAGCTACACTACGAATCTGGAGGCTGAACACTAGCTTTTATCTTTTACCTACACATTAGAATGCCGATATGCCGAGTATACACTCAGTGGTGAATTTAATGTAATTTAAATTGCATCATGCAGACATACAACACACACAATGCAACCCTTTTTTTAATTAAGCATATTCAGTTCACAAAATCTCAATTATACATGAATTAACTCATATTAAATCTAGTTTAATAATGTGTCATTACTTATATTAGTTACACATCATATTATATACTCTTTGTTCTAATTAAAAATTCATAGCTTATCTATCATATTACATCTTTATGTCTTTTAATTTTAGTTAAGCCCATACTGGGGAGACTACACTTTAAGACATAAGCTAAAAAGGGATTAATTTATACAATGGCCCACATTTTGGACCTCAATAGCTACACCTAGCCAACCAACGGATAACAGGGATCAGTGCATAAGAACCTCACAAATCAGAGTGGCAGGGGATCAGTCTTAGTAGACCTCCCAATAGTGGGGATACTAGGGATCAGCCCTAAGGGATGTCCTAAATCCTAAATACTAGTCATATGCAGGAGGATAACAAGGATTAGCCCCGTGGGACCTCTCAAAACAACTACAATGTAGGTAAGCAGGGATCAGTCCATGTAAACCTCCCAATACCCAAGATGGCTAGAGTTAGTCCATGCAGATTTCCTAATAACCCTAGATAGTAAAGATCAGTCCATGTAAACCTCCTAATACCTAAGTGTGTAGGGCTCTCTATTAAAACCTTGGCAGCTACACCTGCCATATCATACACAAACATAATGGCCCATATGGGCCAAGATCCCTAGCAGCTGCTAATTCTCTAGTTAATCAGTTAACCTATCTAGTAGGTGTTTAACTAATATTGGCCAATACTAATTAAAATTTTCATTCCCAATTATAAGCCATTTGACATATGGTCATACCATTTACCTATTGTCATGCCATTTATGTGTAAATTCCATTATCATATAATTCCATGTATTTACCCTCATAAATCAAGTTAAGTTTATTTAAGCATACTTACATAGATACAAAGTTTCTTCACCATTACCACTTAGCATTTTATTCAATCATATTACACTAGTTAATTATCTTAATTACATAACTACAAGCATAACATATGTTCACTACCATTAACCTTCACCTCATATATATATTTAAATCGACCTCATGACTACGGCACACCTTACAGCCATACCATGTTGAAGCACTTCTAATTCATTTCTTATCAATCTTATATCACAAACATACTTTATACTCCCCTTTTAGCCTAATTAAATTACATTTCCATATTAATTGCACATGCATAGACATATTTGCTATTTACCTACTATTCAGCCATACACACACACACACACACACCCCATTGTATTCCTATTTCATGCAATCTCCATGCATTCATGCATCATGTGCTACACTTAGCATACTTACATACACATTTCATGTATTTACATACACATACATGCAACATACCATTTCTATACACACTTTCACATGCACGCATGAGCACCAACATATCCAACTACTCATATTACATTAAATTCACATACCTAGGCTGTCAAATCCTTTATTCCACCTCTTCAAAGCTTGCTTTACTTCTTTCCTTCAATATTCTTCTCTTATCCTATAAATATACACTATTTATGGTTTTGAAAAATTCTAAAAATTCCTACATAACTCTAAATCATAAACTATTTACATCACTAATCATGGGTTACTTAGGACTACCTAAACCAAAAATAAAAATTGAGGAAAAAACACTTCTACTCACTTTAGGCACAATTTAACAAGTGCTCATAACTCAAAATTCAAGCACTTTCTTTGAATTTTGTTAGTGGGAAGAGCTTTAAAAATTTAATGAGGCAAAGATTGATATAAATTTTGGTGTAAATGGCTTAGAATTATGGGATAAAATGGAAAAAAAAAAAGGAGAGGGAGGAGGGAAAGGGAATGGCATCAACCAAGGTGGGGAAAAGGGAGGAGGAAGATAGGTTGGCACATGTGGCTATCCCACATATGTCACCCCTTTTATATTAGATACTTGGATAGCCTCAATCACGCCACCTATTGATCAGATGGTCTATTTTAATCATATTTTTTTAAGTTTTAGAAATTTAAAATAATTATTATAGGCCTCTAAAATTCATACTTTTAGTGCCAAAAGTTCTAGATTATGCCCATTAAGGGTCCACTAAAATCTTTGCTGAAAACTCCAAAGGGAACTAGGTCTACTATTCACTTATGTAATTAAGAAATTTTAAATAAATATCAAACGACCTAAAAAATTAAAACTCCTTCACTATTAGATTCTTTTGAATTTTTGACCTTCAGGATATGCCATTTTCATGTCCATCTAGGCACATCCTGAAACTCTCTCAGCATAATGCCGATTAAAGTCAATATTCACTAGTTCTTAGCCTAAAATGATTTATTGGTTTCACTAAAAGTTTTTATCATTTTGTTTTCATAATTTTTTGGCCTATTAAACTTTTATAACTGTACTTCCCCTTTTGCCACCTTAGGGTGCCTCGGGCCCTTGGGATATAGCATTTACTTGTCAAGAAGTATAGTACATGAAACCTCATTTCTCGAGTGTTACATATGATAACATGTTTTTCATTATATAAAATTTTTATCAGTAAATAAAATTCTAGTTTACTAATATTAGTACCAATTAGTAAACTCTGGGCTTACTAATATTACTATCATTCAGTAAACTCAAGGGTTACTAAAATTAGCATTAATTAATAAACTTTGAGTCACTAATATTTATTTTAGAATAAATTTAAATAATTTTTAAAATTAAATTATTTTACCAGATACAAATTTTGTTATAAAAATATTCCAATATGTCTTATTTCTGTCTCAAAGTGATAATTCATTACTGGGAATAACTTTGAAAGTCTAAACTTCTTTGGACATATCCATAATAATTGGTATTTTAATAATAACATTGTAGCTCTTATGCAGCCTTTAAATAAGTTTACAAAATAAAGAAAAGGATACCATCATTAATATTGCCAATAAATTGCTTGATATAAAATAAATATATTTAAAGATCCAAACAAAAAGCATTTTAAAAGAAAATGCAAAGATTAATATGCAATATACCAAAAATGACATATAATATTTGTTTAAAACCAATAAAAAAATCATAGAGAATATAGTTATGAGTACATCAAGGTATATTATATATGCATTGCATATGAACAAACAAAAATAAAGCTTTAAAATTAATTTTTAAAATTTAAGTAAAGAATTGTTATATTTAGAAAAGAAATAAAAAAATATTCCTACATGCAACTACACTTTGGCCTTAAATTTAATAACATTTATTCATTCCAAAAGAGAAAAAAAACCTCACAAAAAAAGTTATAAATCTATATTTAGGTCTACTTAACGTGTAACTCTTTTAAGTTAAAAGATTTTCATCAAGGCAAGTTATAGTAAGCCATTGGCTATTTGATAATCTTGTATAGCCTTGACTATACTGATAACATATTATAAATAATTGAATCTAAATAAGAAAATATACAGAGTGAATGAGAAATATTTCTTCTTTTATTATTCTTGTGTTACTAAACTTACACACGCACACACAAATACTTGATGAAGAAGTCAAGTTGAATAGAGTAACTATTAAACTTAAAAATTGAGTTAAATTATAAAAGAAGTAATTAATATAGAAAATATTTCATAGTCATCCATAATTATATGTGTGCAAATTTTATTATTTCAAAAAAGAAAATGCCTTTAATTCTTTTATTTTAAGTCTCATAATTCAATTCATATAGCTCTTATAAGTAAATTGGAAGTAGATATATCATAATTGATTTAATATACCCATTTTTATATGAAAGATTTTATTCTAAATGAAATTTTCTAGTTTCTCTTATATTTAGACAAAATCCCTAAATGATTTAAATCTATGATGATTTCTCTTATTTTATTTTCATGATGTATAAACCTTTTTTTTTTTGGAAATTAATTGTAACCAAATAATAATTATTGTATCAATTTGGCTTTCTCTTTTATTTAATAAATTTTAGTTTTTTTTCTGACCTTGACCAAAATTTCTTTAATTTTCTTAATTAATCACTTAAATAATTTTTTTATTAATATTGAAATTAGCCAATTAAAGATTTATTAAGATACTTCATTCTTAGTTTTCTTTAATTTATTACTAAATTCCCTTTTGCTTCTTATTTATTTAATTTGTATCTCTTAGTAAAAGTCAAAGCATTACAACTCTCTCTCACTTAGGCAATTTCATCCTTAATGTTAGAGTGAGTACCTCTAACTTAGAGCGATATCATTATCTCTCAACATCCTCCACTTTTATAGTAAGTCCAACTAAGATAAACATTTGGTGTAATGCTCAACATAGTTGTGCCTAAAATTGCTTGAGCAAATTCTCGACTTTTGTAAGTCATGAAAATTTGCTTCTTTTATGAAAAATCCTCTATCATTTTATATTCACCCTCCTATTCTTAATGATTTGTTATTGCTTAGTATATTTTATAGAATCCCTTAGTAATTCACTATAGAAGCTTTATTTATACTAGTGCTATTCAAGCATTAATCATAGTGTTAGATGAACCACTGCTTTCTACAACCTTTTTAGTGTTTTCCTTGAAACTTAAGTTTATTGAATAACTTTTAACAAATAGAAGGGTAGAACTACATTACGACTTCCTTAATTTTCCATATCTTATAACCTTTTATACTATATCTTATACCTAGAGTCACTGAACATAGGATCTAATACCAAATAAATGCAACAACCCACACAAGATTTCATTATTGAATACAAATTATACGTGCTATATTTGGTGTCATGGAACACTTAACCAATACCAATTATAATATTACATATCATTTTTTAGTTTTGACCCTCTATTTGTGACACCCTTTACTCGATCCAATAGCAAGACCCAAATAAGGAGTGAACCCACAAACATGTTACCCGAACTTAACATATTGAAAACCCTTTATAAATTAAAAACTTTTAATATCATTTATACATGTGTTAAATTATTGAAATTATGTGAAATAAAATTTTACTTTTAGGTTTTTAAAATACTTTTGGGAATCCTTATGTCAAAAATCTAGTAGCATAATGATTTTACTGGGATACTATCCTAAAATGAATAGTAGCCTTCTATAAGAAAAAACACTTTTATATTCAACGGAACTCAAAATCAAACTTCTGCGATCCTCTAACCACTTCAAATCATCTAACATCTCAAAACACATTTCATGCAATAAGAAGAGATATCATATAAGCATTAAAATAAATTAAAAACTTATTTAAGGGTTACAAAACCATATACAAATATAAAATAAGCCCAATATCTCATAAGCTACATATGAGTATCTCAATACATTTATATCACATAACTTTATGTACAGTGCAACAAAAATACAACAAGTGCTCTTCTCTTGGTCTACAATAGCTATCGAGGCTTTGACTCTAATCTGGTTCTTTTAAACCTACACATCGCAAAAACACATGAAATATAATCCAAAGGCCATCTACCAACATATGTTTAAAGATTGAATATAACATAGAGACAAAGGTCAAAATATAGCATAGGCTAATCATACAAAAGAATAAATAATAAAGTACCCTAGTAACTGCTAAAACCCTTTGTTTACAGGTTAACCTATCCATCTAGGTTGTTTACTCGAATAGGCCATCACTGTGTTCATATTAGTTTCACCATTTTACAAATAATTTAAGGTAAATTTTAAAAGCTATTTAGTTAGCAATTACAAAATTAAAAAAGTATGTTGCTTTCTCTTTAATTATGTGTTATAAGGCATACATGCACCTCACATGTCCATAATTTGAGATGTGCACACATAAAGTCTCTATATACATAGACATGACCAAAATTTTTATAACATATTCAATAACAAAATCATAAGGTCACATCCTTATGACTAGGAACACATCATAATATGCCATAACCACTTCGACCATATTAATTCCTCAAAGTGCAATTGTATAAACCATTTAACATGTTGAAATAACATGATAATAATCAAATTATAAGGCGAACATGTCATGCCATAAATTAAGCCTAAGTGACAAAAATGAGCATAATATACATAACTATGCAAACTATATACTTACTGATATCAATACAACTTAAATCATTTCAAACCCTTATAGCTTCATTTTCTTGCATGTATAAACTCCATAATATTTAGCCAACATGCCTTAGACATTCAGCCATACACATGTTTCACACACCACCTTTATTTGCTTAATATCCAAGCATCATTCTATAATCATATAACACCATTCATATACACATAACACATAAACATGCATAATTGTAGAATATGCACTTAAGCACACTCTATAAGCATTTTAGCCATAACATGATCCACCCTAAAAGCATCCATTTCCACACCATCATCATAATATTATACCTAATAAATTACATAAGATGTGTCATAATCATTTTAAGCCAACATTTCTTCAACCAACATAACATAACAACATAGACATTAACCATGCATTTAAGGGCCTTTTGGCCATATGCACAAATATATTCAATCCATTAATTTGATCATCTTCCAAGCATTATAAAATGCTCACATAATAATATATCATAAGACTTAAACATTAATTATAATTCTTATTAATTACATATAGTCACATACACACAAATTTTTGTTGGAGCATGCACATATCAAAGCATTTTACTTCAATTACACTAACTTTAAGAGTTAAAATACATCTATGAGGCTCATTTACACATTCTCTTTGCCTTTTCTCCACCCCTTATTACTTTGCTCTACAAACACAAATAGTCTCATTACAAAAAAATTTGGTATAAAATCATACCAGCTTCAAAAATGTAAATCGACTTCATAAATACTTTCTTAAGCATCTAGTGTGACACCCCTCACTCAACCTTTAACACCCCCTGCCCATTCCAGAAGAAAATAGGCAAAGCATACTACTTCCCGTAAGGTTACCCATCCTTGTATTTCCCTAGGGGTCTTTCGATTAACTTTTACTTACAATTGTCCTATTCAATCTAGAAGTTTTTTGTAATAACTCTTATGATCTGAGGTAATCCTGGTAGGCATATGACACTCACTCACCTAATCTTATAGCCATATATCAACTTAGGCTGGTAGTATAGCTACAAATTTGGTTCCCACTATTATAAGTTATTATGCAAGCAAATCAAGTATATTAAAACACCATTTACCCATAATAACATGAACGAGTGCCTCTAACACTATGCCACATAATTCAATCATATAAAATCATACCTAGATAGTCATTGGCTGCACTACTAATTGTCTGCACCACATCTTCCTAAATCTACCACCTGCACATTGGACACTCGATATGCTGAGTATGCACTCAGTGGTGAATTTAACTAAACATACTATATACTCTATTACATGCAAGCACATAAGAATTTACTAATAATATCTATTTAAGGTTTCCCAATCTTTTTTCTCAGGCTTCCATCTATGATTATCCCCTAAGTGGATTATATTAACTTTCATTCAATTTATGTGTTCTTACCCTATATAAATCACCCGCCTAGTTTTGCTCCACCATTGATTTATACCTTTTTCTAGTCACTCTCTATCATTCAATTTTGTTCATTACGTATACATACATTTGTTACTATCTATTATTATATTAACTAATTTCTCCTATAAGTTACTTCTTTTAGGTGATTTCTTACCCATTTACCATTCCTCAGTCTTTTCTTTCTTTAAGTAATCTCATTAAGTTCACATAAGTTCATTCAATCTCAGTCTTTACAAATTATTCTTTAGTCATAGTATGTTTACTCATAGATTATCTCCATTAAGGTAATTTATGCCTTAGATTCCTCATTAATGTTATTAAATCTTCTAAAAGTCTTTTATTTATCTTTTATCCCGATAGGTTTAAGAAGAACTCCCAACCATTGGATAAAGGGAATCACAATATGTAGTGGCCCCTATTTTTGGCCTCGACTACTGTACTAACCCCATCTATGAACTAGACAAAAGACCCAGTTAAACAGTGGCCCACATTATGGACCTTAGCGTCTATACATACCCTTCGTCCGATAGCAGGGACCCATTTATAGACAACTCTCAATATCAAACTAGCATATAGTAAGGACCCATTTGTAGACTACTCCTAATATCTGCAATCATATCAATAACAACAAGGGTGGATAATAGGGAACTATCCGTAGACCACTCCTAATAGGTAGAGCATGTAAGCTCAAATTAATACTCGATGGCTGCATCTGCCATACATAGGCTAAAATCTATACAGACTCAAACTCTAGCAGCTGCTAATCCCTAGTTAACCGGTCAACCTATCTAGTGTATAACAATCAGAAATCCCCAGATTCCCTTTTTAATTATCTTTCACACCCATTACATTCATTATCTGATTTATCCAATATAAAATATTTTATTCTCAGTACCTCTTTTAGTCCATTAGTCAGTTAAACACCATTCAATATTTTTTAGTTTCATTAAATTGTCATGTTCTCAATTCTAGTTCTATTCTTGCCATTAATTTCACATAATTGTCTGTTGCCATATATACCTCTATTCTATTTATCTTTGTATATTCCAAGGGATTCTATTCCATGGATTTATTTTATTCATTTCTTGCATTTCATTACAATCACTTAGTTCCCAAATTTAGTAGCTTATTCTCACCGTTACCATGTTTATAAGAATATTCCTTTCTCTATACCGTCAAATAATTTAGCCGTACACTTTATGGAATTCTTTCTAATGATTACTCTATACCCATGTCTTTTAGTCTATGTCAATTGCAATTCCCTTTTTATGACCCACAGTATCCACATGTTCATATATTAATTTTCTTTAAACTTTAACCACATATTACTGTGTATTAATCAATTCTTTATTTGGCTCTTAATTTATTCAGTTCGCTTTTAAATAATTAATTAGCTCTTTAATTCATTTTAGTTCAGCTAGCCTTAACTTATTGTCTTTCCAATTTACTAGATATTTAGTCTACTGATGATTATGGTAAAAAGACATACATATAAATTTATTTCATCCGATCATATTTTTCAAACAGTTAAAAGTCATCATAAGTTTTTGGACAGTTACGGGATCATTTTACGTAATCCTCACTATTCATTTAGTACCTTTTTCTTACCAACTTTTTTACCAATTCCAATACATTCCTTTCACCTAAATCCTTAGATCTATAAAATCCCTTATCCTACCCAACATTTCATTTATATTCATATATTAATCCATTATTTAAATCCCTAAAATCTTGCGTACAATAGCAACTAATTAGATCAATTTTCTCTCTACCTAGCATCTCACCATCCATTCTACATACATCCTTCATGTATCATAACTTATTATTTCCTTTCATATAGCCATATTAGTCATTCCATCTTACTTACATGCCATACATCATAATATCATCCTACTCTCACAAGCTCTCATGCCATGCCTATATATCCATAACATGGCACACATGATATACACTTAGTCATACATGTACCTCATACAAACACCTACATTTCACATTCAACATCCCTATCATCCTATCCCATTAAATTACACATCCTAGCATGCAATTCACATACATACTATTATACATACGCATGCCACTCTAACTTCTATTCACATATCCATACTTTAAATTCCATATTTTCCTAACATACATCATATGTTTCAATTAAATTCACTTACAGTGGACTCCCTGTCATGCTGAAGCTACTCCAAAACCATTGGGTTCCTTTTCCTCCACCTTGAATCACCATTTTCACAACTTCTATAATAGTCTCAATCTTTGAAATTTCATAAAAAAATTCTACAGTGCTTTAAATTGAAATTTGCCTTTTCCCCTAACATCACCATACTAAATACTATAGAAGAAAAATAAAAAATCTAAGAAAACTCAACTTACTCACCAAAAGAGCACTATTCATCAAGTGTAAATTTTTCCCTTTTTAGGCCTCTTTTCTTAATTCTGTCATGTAGAACATCTTCAGGGGGTTATGGAGGTTTAAGACCATTTTATTTTTATGAGTTTTCATGGTGGGAGGAGAGAGAAAGAACAAAATATGGAAAAGCCCTATACCTAGAAATGGCGTCGGCTTTATTGAGGGGGAGGAGAAAGATGACCACTTATCTCTTCCATCCTTCCTTACACATGTTATTTTAGGTATATATGTAAGGTGGATGGCCATGATCGCACCACATGTTGATCGGATGACCCAAATTAATCTAATTTTGCTTTTAAGTTTGAAAATTGCAAATATTTTCTATAGAGCTCCAAAAATCATGATTCTAGCCCTGCAAATCCTCAATTAAATTCACTAAGGATCTTGCAAAATTTTAGCTCGAAACTCTTTCGGGAGCTAGGTTACTATTCACCTTATGCCATTTTAATCTTCGAAAATTCATAAAATATTCTTTGGACCTCCAAAAATATTCATTTTAGTTTTAAAAATCCTTGCTTTATGTCACAAAGGCCCACATAAAAATTCAAGTCAAAAGTCAATAGTTGACTTATTGGCACTATTCACTCATCAGAATAAAATACTCTAAAAAAATATGAAATGACCTCAAAAAATTGTAATTCCTTCCCCATTATACTCAATGGAATTTTTGAAGTTCAAGGTAAGATATTGTCGGGTCCATCTGGGCACTTCCCGGAGTTGTCCCGGCACTACCTCATTTTATCTCTGTAAACACTAGTTCTTGACCCGAAATAAATTATTGGTTCTACTAAATTTTTAATTTCATTCATTTTACCCACTTTTAGTCCCGTTAAAAGTTTTATAGCTAATATGCTAGTCATCAGACTCAAAATGATGCCCCACACCGTAGGGAACATCCCTCTGGCCCAAAAAGTATTGTTCATAAAAATCTTGGTTTACGGGCATTACAAGTTTTCCCCTTTTAAGAAATTTCATCCTTGAATTTTTCTATAGTCATGTGGTTAGTTGCCTCAACATTTCATTACCGTACTTCAACTCTTATTTCCTTCCATTAAGGTTAAACTCTTATGTCCTTATGCATCCAAAATTTTATAGATACATTTTTAATCCTATACTTTAGTGACTCCTCTAGTCCAGATTCCTTTTAAAGTGGGTGAAGCTCCCTCAATATTTTTTTTCAATATCATCTCTTTTCATTTCATTATTCTTTTCTCATTAAAGAATTTACTAGGTTAAATACTTTCACTTCTTCTTCTATTTCCACATTCTAGTCTTAGTGATAACACCAAGTACTACAAAAGCATTCTCACATATTCACCTTATATCAACCTCTTTTATTCCAGTCACACTGTTCACACTATTTCATCATTATTAAATACAATTCTATAATATTACTTTGGCATCTCCATATAGTACTTCTGCTTAGATTTCTTACAATATCCTTCCTTAACCAGGCTTCCATCTAGCATATTTAAATGCTAGGTTATGCTCTTCTTAAGCTTATTTGTTAACATGGTCTTTAGATCATTTTATCTTAATTTTATCTTAACTAACTTCCTTGTTCATCTCACATGTAGGCTATATGATTCTTGCCTTATCTTACATGTAAGCTATATGATTCTCCCTTCATTACTTGCTCCAGTTAATTCATTTATTCATAATTTCCTTCATTCTAATATCTTAAGGCACTTTAGCTTCTAGATCCCTTTTAGATGTCTATTTGTTTCTCCTTTTCCACTTTATCATTCTTACAAAGGTTACTAGTTTACTAGCCATTCAATTCGTTTCCCCTCTTAAGTTCCAAAGGGGTAAATTAACTATCTATTTTTATTACGAACCATCATTACATCTTTTATAGTCTCATCTCCAGTATCCCTATAGGCTCCATGCCTTAATATCTAAATCCCTTTTAAATTTGCACATTAGTATTAGTATTAATTCCTTTCTTTTCTCCATTCAGAATTTCCTCATTACTCTCTCTTTACTATGATCACATTGTACTTTTCTCTTTACCTTCACTCTATCAAGTCCTTTTAATGTTAGGCCTATTACTATGCCATGTTTAATTTCCAAAACCCATGCATAGAGTTTTCATCATACCAAAAATCATGTCATGTATAATGCAAATATGCAAGTGGCAAGATGCACCCTAAACTCTATTATACCATGCCATGCAATTGCCCTAGGGCCAGTAATCAATGTATCAAAGGAAAATAATAGCCCTCATCATCAGGGACCTTGATAGCTAAGTCCTATCCTCAATCCTAATGTAACTTTCACACTACAGTGCATCCTACGATTCATCTGTTAACTATTAATGTCTTACTGGTGTTACACTTTCAACTTCATTAGCTTTACCTTCTTATTTAACCCACATGTTTCTATTGCTCTTTTATCTAGTTGTCCTAGACTTGAGTCTCACAATTTTTATACCTCTCACAACTTGACAATAACTCCCTTAACAAACTTCATAACTATAGGCAACTAAATTGCCTTATTCATAAGCCATCTCATTTTCTTTCACCCAAGTTTTAGAGACATTCAATTTCATTAGGTATAATAGGGTTATCATTCTTTTCCTCATTGCTAACTTTTGAATCTACTCTTCTATTTCCATTCACTAAGGTTCTACATGTTTCTTTTGTTCCTTTCATTAATTCCCTTATAACATTATTTGTTTCTCAATAGGTTTCCTAACTCTAAAAAGTATACTAACTGTTTATTACTTTTTTTTGTCATCAATTCGTCATTCCCATTACATAGCTAGGTTTTAGCTTTCCTTTCCTATCAAGGATCTTGTTCACCTAATAATCACCTTATAACAGTCTTACAATCATAATGTGGTACACAAAGGCACTATACTTTCTTTTTTCAATTGCTTTTTTCCCCTATTTGCTTAAATAGCCATACCATCTCCTACTATCCATAGAGCCTAATACTAGTCTATCAGGGCACTACTAACCTTTCATGGCTTTGATCATAACATTAGTAACTCTAATTAGGAGGGAGAGAATTACACAGAGGTATAACATTATCACTTTAGTCCGCTGTTTTCTATCACAAGAAGTTCACATAGTCATTTCATCAATTTTGTTTCAATAGTCCTCATTTACTAGTAGTGCATCGATTATCCATTTCCCAAAATTCCTAAGGCACTCATGCATTACTATCCATAATTGCCTAAACCTTCTCTGATACCACTAAATATAACACCCCATGCCCATTCCCGAATAAAATAGGCAAAGCATGCTACTTCCTATGAGGTCACCCATCCTTGGATTTCACTAAGGGCTTTTCGATTAACTTTTACTTACATTTGTCCTATTCAGTCTAAAAGTTTTCATAACAACTCCTATAATCTGAGATAATCTTTCCAAGCATATAACACTCACTCGCCTAATCTTATAGCCATATATTAGCTTAGGCTAGTAGTACAATTACAATTTTGGTTCCCAGTATTATAAGTTATTGTGCTAGCAAATCAAGTATATTAACACCCCACTTACCCATAATAACATGCACGAGTGCCTATAACCACTATGCCACATAAGTCAATCATATAACATCATACCTAGATAGTCGTCAGCTACACTACTAATTATCTGTACCACATCTTCCTAAATCTACCACTTACGCATCAGACACCCGACACAATGAGTATGCACTCAATGGTGAATTTAACCAAACATACCATATACTCTATTACATACAAGCACAAAAGAATTTACTAGTAATATCTATTTAAGGTTTCCTAATCTTTTTCCTTAGGCTTCCATCTATGATTATCTGCTAAATGGATCATATTAACTTTCATTCAATTTATGTATTCGTACCCTATTTAAATCACCCGCTCAACTTTATTCCACCACCTATTTATACCTTTTTCTAGTCACTCTCCATCATTCAACTCTGTTCGTTAGGTATACATACATATGTTACTATCTATTATTATATGAACTAATTTCTCCTATAAGTTATTTCTTTTAGGTGATTTCCTGCCCATTTACCATTCCTCAATCTTTTTTTTCTTTAAGTAATCTCATTAAGTTCACATAAGTTCATTCAATCTTAGTCCTTACAAATTATTCTTTGGTCATAGTACATTTACTCATAGATTATCTCTGTTAATGTAATTTATGCCTCAGATTCCTTATTAATGTTATTAAATCTTTTTAAAGTCTTTTATTTATCTTTTATCCCCATATGTTCAGGAAGAACTCCTAGCCACTGGATAACGGGAATCACAATATACAATGGCCCCTATTTTTGGCCTCAACTACTGCACTAACCCCGTCTAAGAATCGAACAAAAGATCTAGCTGTATAGTGGCCCACATTATGGACCTTGACATCTGTACACACCCTTCGTCTGATAGTAGGGACCCACTTATAGACCACTCCTAATACCAAACTAGTAGATAGCAGGGACATGTCTTTAGACCACTCCCAATTTCCACAAGTGGGTATTAGGGACCCATCTATAGACCATTCCTAATACATAGAGCATGCAGGCTCAAATCAATACTCAGCAGCTGCATCTGCCATACATAGGCTAAAATCCATATAGACTTAGCCTCTAGCAGTTACTAATCCCTAGTTGACCAATCAACCTAACCAGTGTATAACAACTAGAAATCCTTAGATTCCTTTTTCAGTTATCTTTCACGCCTATTACATTAATTATTTGATTTATCCAATATAAAATATTTTATTCTTAGTACCTCTTTTGGTTCATTAGTTAGTTAACACCATTAAATATTCTTTAGTTTCATCAAATTATCATGTTCTCAATTCTAGTTCCATTCTTGCCATTAATTTCACATAATTGTCTGTTGTCACATATACCCTATTTTGTTTATCTTTGTATATTCCAAGGGATTCTATTCCATGGATTTATTTTATTCATTTCTTGTATTTCATTACAATCACTTAGTTCCTAAATTTAGTAGCTTATTCTCACCGTTACCGTGTTTATAGGAATATTCCTTTCTCTATAGCATCAAATAATTTAGCCCTATACTTTATGGAATTCTTTCTAATGATTACTCTATACCCATGTCTTTCAGTCTATGTCAATTATAATTCCCTTTTTGTGACTTACAGTACCGACAATGTTCATATATTAATTTTCTTTAAACTTTAACCACATATTATTATGTATTAATCAATTTTTTCTTTTGCTCTTAATTTATTCAGTCTGCTTTTCAATAATTAATCAGCTCTTTAATTCATTTTAGTTCAACTAGCCTCAACTAATTATCTTTCTAGTTTACTAGATATTTAGTCTACTTATGATTATGGTCAAAAAACACATATGAATTTATTTCATCCGATTATATTTTTCGAATAGTTATAGGTCATCGTAAGTTTTTGGACAGTTACAAGTCCATTTTATGTAACCATCACTATTCATTTGCTATAGTTTTCTTACCAACTTTTTCACCTATTCCAATCTTTTCCTTTCACCTAAATCCTTAGATCTGTAAAATCCCTTATCTTACCCAACATTTCATTTATATTCACATATTAATCTATTATTTAAATCCCTGAAATCTTACACACAACAATAACTAATTAGATCCATTTTCTCTCCACCTAGAATTGTACATTTTGCCTATTATTTTACATACTCTCACCATCCATTCCACATACATCCTTCATGCATCATAACTTATTATTTCCTTTCACATAGCCATATTAGTCATTCCATCTTACTTACATGTTGTACATCATAATACCATCTGACTCTCACATGCTCTCATGCCATGCCTATATACTCATAACATGGCACACATGACATACACTTAGTCATGCATGTACCACATATAAACACATACATTTCCATTCAATTCACATCCCTATCATCCTATCTCATTAAATTACACATCCTAGCATGCAATTCATATACATATTATCATACATACACTTTCCACTCCAACTTCCATACACATATCCATACTCCAAATTGCATATTTTCCTAACATACATCATATGTTTCAGTTAAATTCACTTACAGCGGACTTTCTGTCATGCTGAAGCTACTTTAGAACCATTGGGTTCCTTTTCCTCCACCTTGAACCACCATTTTCACAACTTCATATTAGTATCAATCTTTAAAAATTCCTACAAAATTCCACAGAGCTTCAAATTGAAATCTATCTTTTCCCCTAACATCACCATACTCAATACTATAGAAAAAAAATAAAAACTCTAAGAAACTTAACTTACTCACTAAAAAAGCATTATTCATCAAGTGCTCATTTTTCCTTTTTTAGGCCTCCTTTCTTCATTTTATCACTTAGAACATCTTCATGGGGTCATGGAGGTTTAGGACCACATAATTTTTTGTGAATTTTCATAGTGGGAGGAGAGAGAAAGAATAAAAAATAGAGGAGCCTTATGCCTTGAAATGGCATCGACCATATTAAGGGGGAGGAAGAAAATGACCACTTATCTCTTCCATCCTTCCTTACACATGTCCCTTTAGGTGTGTATGTAAGTTGGACGGCTATGATCGTGCCACTTATTGATTGGAAGGCACAAATTAATCTAATTTTGCTTTTAATTTTGAAAATTCCAAATAATTTCTATTGAGATCTAAAAATCATGATTCTAGTCCAAAAAATCCTTGATTAAATTCACTAAAGGTCCTGCAAAATTTCAGCCCGAAACTCCTTCGAGAGCTAGGGTTACTATTAACCCTATGCCATTTTAATTTTTAAAAATTCATAAAATATTCTCTAGACCTCTAAAAACATTCATTTTAGTTTTAAAAATCCTCAATTAGTGTTGCGAAGCCCCAGGTAAAATTGCAAGTCAAAAGTCAACAGTTGACTTTTTGGCACTATTCACCCTCGAGAATAAAATATTCTAAAAAAATATTAAACTACCTCAGAAGATTGTAATTCATTCC
>CANXYI011505117.1:0-11136 GCA_948208565.1 Hura crepitans
TCTAAAGTTATCTTATTAGTGGTTGGGTATGAAGGAAGATGTGTTAGAGTTTGTCACCAAGTGCCTCACATGTCAGCAAGTGAAGGCTAAGCATCAAGTTCCCTCTGGATTGCTTAATCCTATAGCAATTCCTGAGTAGAAGTGGGATAGGGTCATATTGGACTTTGTTGTTGGCTTACCTATGACAAGGAGTAGGTGTTATTTAGTTTGGGTGGTAGTAGATCAGTTGACCTAGACTATGCATTTCATACTAATAAAAATGTATTATTCTTTACAGAAGCTTATAGAATTGTACATCGATGAGATACTCAAATTACATGTAGTGCCTACCTCGATCATATAAGATTGAGACCTAAGGTTGACTTCAAGGTTATAAAAAAAGCTTCATAATGCATTGGGCACTCGATTGAGTTTTAGTATGGCATTTTATCCTTAAACTGATGGTTAATCAGAAAGAGTCATTCAAGTAACTCTTGGTACTTGAGTGATTTTGATGCTAAGTTATTTGCGTGATGTTCATGTTAAGTGTGTTTATTAAGTGCTCGAGGATATGCTGAGAAGTTGTGCTATAGAGTTAAAAGGCACCTGTGATCATTATCTATCCTTACCTGAGTTTGCTTACAACAATAGTTATCAAGAAAGCTTAGGAATGGCTCCTTATAAAGCTCCCTATAGAAACTCTTTTATGTTGGAATAAGCCAAGTAAGACCAAGTTAATAGGCCTAAATCTAATTAATGATGTTAAAGAGAAGGTAAAGATCATTAAAGATAGATTAAAAGTACCTTCAAATAGATAGAAGTCCTATTGAGATCTAAAGAGGAAGGACATTCTGTACAAAGTAGGGGATAAGGTGTTTCTAAAAGTTTTTCCTTAGAAGAAGGTTTTATGGTTTGGCAAGAAAGGTAAGTTAATTCTGAGGTTTATTAGTTGATACAAAGTGATAGAATGTGTGGGCTAGTAGCCTACGAACTACCTTTGCCTCTTAACCTTTAACAAATACATGACATTTTCCATGTGTTTATGCTTTGAAAGTACAGACCAAATCCTTTGTATATGTTATCCATTAAAAAAGTAGAGATCAGACTAGACTTGTCTTATGAATAGAAACCTATGAGGATTCTGGCAACAAAAGTGAAAGAACTAAGGAACAAGACTGTGCCACTTGTAAAAGTGCTCTGGAGACACCATGGCATCAAAGAAGCCACCTAAGAGATAGAAGCTCAGATAAGAGAGCAATATCCATAGCCATTTAAACCATGTAATTTTAGGAATGAAATTTCTTTTAAGAGGGGAAGAAATTAATGCTAAAAAAATCTCGATGTTATGAATAGTACATCCTGGGACGTGAATAGTAACTTAATTTTCATTGTACTATAAAAATATTCAAAAGTTGCATAGAAAATTTTGGGATTAGTACAACTTGATAATCAAATATTCCAAATAGTCCATTGGTACTAGAATTGAAAATTTTGGAGTTTGGGAAGTATTTTTACTAAAATAAAAAAAAGTATATAATGGCATTTTATTTGATTTTTCTTATTTTTTGAGCTTCAATTTTTAAAGGGTTATAGGGCATTAATTATAAGATTTCAAGGGAGTTTAATAAAGGTTCATTGAAAGTAATTAGAGTGGATATAAGAGACAAAAAATAGGAGAACTAAAAGGGACTTTTTCCTACACTATATAAAAGTCAAAGTCACTGAAACTTTGGTCAATATGTGAATAGTTTATACCCTTCTTCTTCTCCCCTTTGTTGCCGACACACTCTTCCTCTATGGGAGTCTAATTTTTCTTCCTTCCATTTCTTAATTCTCCCTAGTCTCTAACATTTAAATAAATCCTCTTAGCCTCTATGACCCCTATAAGTTGTTAGAAGTGAGAAATCACGAAAAAAATCGAAAGATTTGCTTGAATTTGAGTCTCAATAAATGGTGACCATTTTTGGTTTGGGTAAGTTTTTTTGAGTTCCAATATTTTTTTCGTGCTCTTTAGGTGCCCAAAAGCCTATCTATGTGGTTGATTTAAATTTTTGAAGCGTATTTCATTTTATACGATTTTTACAAAAAAGAATTTGTAGTTGGCAGTTAACTTGGGTGAGAATAAAAAAGATAAGGGAAAAGAGAAGGTGTGAGTGGGCTTGTAATTATCCATTGAAATTGTAGTAAGTGTAATTATGGAAAATTAATATGTGTTTATGCATTTATGTATGCATGCATTGAATATGGAAATGAGGCATTTTGGAATTTATGTATAATTATGAGGTTGAATGATGTTAGGTGTGTGATTTATGATGGAGTAAATGTATAAATGTTGTTTAATTAATTGTATAGATATGGTGTTAGCTAGGGCTAAAAATGCCTATGTGAACCTTATGCATTTTATGTTGCTAAAATGCATGTATGCTAGCTATTCACTTAATTAAAGGTTATTGTTGTCAAAATGCACATGTTATGTGGTTATAATAGTATGTGTATATGTATGGAATTGTTGGGGATGACAGATGGCCAAATGGTTAAAGGGCATAAAATTCATGTTTTATGATGCATTATAATGTGTGTTGACATATATGTGAAAATACCATCATGTTTGTATATGAGTTGATGAGTTAGTGCATGAAAAACACTAAATCATCAATTTGTGTGTATATACATGATATGGCCAAGTGGCCTATGAGTTTTGATGTAGGTGTGTTGTTAGTTCATACTTGCCTAATATGTTAGATTCATATATATATGTGATGTATTTGAGACATTATAGGCCAAAATTTAAGATGATGGCATAATTTATATCTTCTTAATGGAAATCATGCCTAGGATGCTTATTATGTATCATAAGAGGTTGTATATAGGCATGAGTAATATTGATGTCATTTAAATGATGAATATAAGTTGTTATGTACATTATTTTGAGCTTAGATATAGTTAAGATGAGAATGAAGAATATAGTTCCCGATTAGTGATTTGTTGGCCTAACTACCTTGTTAAATTTAATTAAGTTATTTAAATTTATTAATCAATAAAACTAAAATATGGTGATTGGCCTATGCTAGTTAACAACCTAGATTAGATAGGTTGATTAGTCAACAAGGGGTTTAACAACTACTAGGAAACATTAGTGTCTTTTAATGCTCTTTAGGTCCAATAATGACTTATGGGTTCAAGTATAACCATTTGGTTTGGTAATGACTTTTGAGTCTAAAAATGACTTTTGAGTCCAGTAATAACTTATGGGTTTAGTTTGGGAACCTTTATGGTTCTAATAGAATAAGTGACCTGGTGTCCTCGTTATCCAGTATAGATAAGTGTTTCCTTAAGTATGGGTATTAAAATATGTAAATGATTATTTTGTTATTTATTATGATACTTGGTTATGTTGTTATGTTTAAATATTTATACTATGATAAATATTTATTTATGTGGTTAATGCATGCTTTAATGGTTGCTTTTGCCATGAGTATAATTTGAGCATGTAAGAATATAATTGCATGCACTTATTTGCCATTTCATTCATATGCTTAATAATGCATAAGCACATTAAATTTCCTTAATTACACCACTAAGAAAATTTGTTTAGCGCATCATTTTATTTCCAATACATTAGTTGAAGAACTAGATTAGAGTCAAAGCCTCAAATTTGAGATAGTGTCCTGGTATAGCTATTATGCTGCCAGATTTTTGGCACGAGGATTCTCAAAATGAATGTTACATGTGAAATAGATTTTAATTATTTTAAGAATTGAATTTTTAAGCCTTTAATTTTTAAATTAAATATGATTTGAAAAAGGTTTTAATTTACTCAAATTTTTTATTAATGGTATATGAGAAAATTAAGTTTGATAAAATGTTTGTGTGTGTAATCCTTATTCGGGGCTAGCTACCAGATCAAGTAAAGGGTGTCACACAAATAGATTTAAGCCTTCAAATTATGCATTAGTCATAAGGAATTATGAGACTCTTAGTTTTGCACTTGCTTACACATACACACATTTTGCTCTATAACAACACATGCATGCCATACATATAGCATATATACATCCATCACATAATTAGTCAATCATCTATCACGGATGATAACATAACACCAGTGCCATATAAACATCTACACATGCACATATACATGTGCACGACCATACATACACACATTCAAAACCTTGCACACAATGAGGAGCTTCATGACCAATAGCACACTTGCATAGGCACACATGAAATAGATCATACATAAATATGCATTTTAAAAGCATGCAACTCTTTGATCCATTATTGAAACAACACCTCAACGAAATTCACAATCTATAAAGGCCAAGGCACATATCACCAACCAACCATGTTAAACTGATACTAATTCCTAAATTTTTTTTATAGGGTCTAGCTTCATTCAGATTTAGTGGCAAACTAACCTATTTTCTTTGGGTTTAGCATCACACCAATTTGATCTCTTTTGGTTTAGTGGCAAGCCAATCTATTTTATTAGGGTTCAACCTTACAATCCAATCTAGTTTCCACCCGATCAAACCTTATTAGTTAAACAACCTTAGGTGTGATCAAAATTTCCTCCACTTAGTCAAACCTCATTGGTTAAACAACTTTAGGCATGATCAAAATTTCCTCTATAGAGTCAAACCTTTTCGGTCAAACAACCTTAGGTGTGATCAAATTTCTCCAGTAAGTCAAACCTCATTAGTCGAACAACCTTAGGTGTGATTAAATTTCCTCTACCCAATCAAACCTTGTCAGTCAAACAACCTTAGGGCGATCAAGCTTATCTAATGTTATAATTTCCTCAAAGATGAGCAAGCACTTACATTTGATGTAGCTTATCTTCACTTAGAGGCAAGTAGGAATCTATATTCGATGTAGCTTATCTTCAGTTATTTGTTTTTTTTTTTAAAAAATGCATATTAAGATCTAGTTGTATTTTCACTTTACTTGGAGGCGAGATGGCATTTATATTTGATGTAGCTTATCTTCAGTTATCTAGTTTTTCTAAAGTAAAGGTGTGTTTGGATCTAGTTAGTTTTTACTTCACCTAAGATGAGTAGACACCCGTATTTGATGAAGTTTATCTTCATAATATTAATATCTTTTCGAAGGGAAGATAAAATTTAGGTTTGGATATTTTGGCTTTATTTAGAAGTCGGCATCTATATTTGATGTAGCTTTACACCATATAAGTATCTCTAACTTAGTTACTTTGATATGCACTATTAATTTTGCATTTTATAGTACATACAATAGTTAAGGCAACCATAAGCACCTGAGTTTTGGACCAATAATGATAGCTACAGATAGGCCTATGCAATAAGACAAGAAGCCCCATATCTCGATCTATATTGACCAAGTCATGACAATCCGACCCTAAAGTTCACAAAAACCAAATAATAATAAGCCTATCCCATTGTCCTTAAGGACTAATCAATAATAAATCCACACCAATGTCCACATAGACTTATTAATGATGAACCTATCTTATTAACCATAAGGACCAAGAATGACCCTTTAGATTAGAAGGGCCAATAGGCTATAATCCATTTGGGTGACCTAAAGCCCAAGTTTGTATGAACCTTGTTTCTGCTAAATTAGTTCCTATAGACCTTGTTTTGACAAGCTTCTAGAAAATTAGTGTTCTAAATAAGACTCTAATCTTCTAATTCAATTGGAACTCCTTTCCTTTTGAATGGGAGAGCCTTCTAAAAACCCTATAAATACCCCATTCCTCCTTGGGAGAGAAGGGGGAAGGAAAATCCCAATTTACGATGAATTTAAGGCATAAACTCCACTATAAGATTCATTTTACTAGTTCTAATGCCATTATTAAATATCTTTTTCTTATTAAAACTCTACCTTTTGTCTTGCCACTTGGCATCATTATCAAGGTAAGTTCTAAGGTTACTTTCATCACATGATTTTATCCTTTTTGTAATTTCAATGATCTCCGAGGATTAATTGATAAAGTGATGTGGTTCTTTATAATCCCCGCATCAATTATAGGAGTGAGATAATAATTGTTTATGCATACATATGAGTAACTTATGCATTCAAATCAAAATTATACATTTTGTCTAAAAATGCAAGTCCGCTTAAACTCCTTTCATGTGGATGTCTAGCATGCATGGACCTATTGTATGTAATATGATATTAACTATTAGTCCATACCTTTACATGCCTAATATGGTCTTATAAATATGATTTGTGATTTATTCTGTATTCGACAATAATTGTTTTATTAATCTTTATGATAAGTAATATGTCATTCATGAAAAATAGATCTTAAATATATTTGATCTCAAACATTATTATGATTACTATCTTGAATTGTTTTTTTTAAGTTAGTTTAAGTCTAAATAGACTCCCTTTTGAAAGGAGTCATAGTTTGCATGGACATATATAACATATAACCGCATCTTAAGTAAGTCCACGTGTGTATATGTATAATGAATAGCTTTTCCATTGTATGACCACATCATTTATTTGTAAATAATTATTCATGTGTAAAAATTTGTTATTGTACCATGGCTATTCTTCCTTAGAAGATGTTGGTAGATCATTGTTATTGCCTCTGATTGATGTATTTATTTATTACGTCCATATAGAGCTCACTTCACTAGGATTGTTGTTCATGCATACTACTATTTTCTACCTATGTATGTGATTAGTGTCTGTATGGACATTTAAGGTATCAAGTAGTAATTTGTTTTACATGCCATGCCGATTTTTGCACATATGAATTAGTATTGTTACATGTCATCTTTATATCTCTAAAGACATTAATATTATAAAAGGTCCCTTTAGGCCTCATATTATATTTCTAATTGTTCTATTTGAGTGAATGCAAGTTAGAGATTTATTTAGGACACAAGGCTAGATGGACCAAGTGCTACCTTCATTACACATCTGCACGAACATAGGTCAAAGATCATGTGTAGTTTGCATGGACTAGCCAACATATAAATGAGACTATTTTTATGTCTCTATTTTATTTGTTATGGTCTTATACCTTTTAATTATTTCCTTATTTTGGGTTGTAATAGGTAGTTTAATCTACTCATTTTACATTTAAATGCTTAACCTCACATTAAGGAATTATACATAATTAATTAATGTTTTCTTAATAAAATGGTTTTGATTTTCTTTAATAAAAGTCACACTAAAAATGTATTTTAACAAAGGCCAATCTCCTAGAGATGGGAGTTGGGTAATTACTGCCAATTCCAATAGAATTATGAGTAATTGTTAGTTTAAATGAACAAGTATTGTATAACTAGATTTGTGTGTGTTTCATATTTATGCTTTATTATATATTTTAATCAATTGTTATTTAATTTCCTTATGTGCAAAAGTGACATGTATACTATTTTAAATATAATACTTGCTTACATGATACATGATTGATAAATTTTAGAATATAAAGAAAGTTATATTATCGAGGCACAAATAAAATTTGATTTTAAATCCTTTTCAGGCACATGATTAGTGATCCCAATGTAGAGCTAAGTGGAATCTCCTAACACAACCACTTTGTCCTCAGTACATAAAATCTATAGTTGTGACTTTGCTGAACCCGAAACGTATTTTGAGTGTATGTATTAAGAAAGATGTGCTAACACTAATGATACTTATCTAATGACTGCACAACTATTGAGTGAATATGAGTGAATAAATGTTTGCATGAATGGTGATACTGATGAGTAAGTTTGTATATATATTTATTCCTAATCATTTTGAATGAATGATGAATATGTGTACATGTTATATGGATGGTAGGTGTATAAGTGAGATGTGTATAGTTAATGAAAAGTGTGTTAGTACTATTGCAAGAGTTTGAATAGAGGAATATGTTATTATTAGTGTAAGAGTTAAATGGTGGATGAATGTGTTGACACTAGTGTAAGAGTTGAATAGAGGATAATGCATGCATACAACCGATGTAAGGTAATGAATTATTGTATCTATTTTTTTTCCTATTTTATTTGGACACTAATGCATAAGTGTACCTAAATTTTCTATATGAATGTATGAATTGAGTGACACTAATGCATGTGTATACCTGCTATTCTTCTAAATGCATGTAAGTGTGCATTTTGTGTGTATTAAACTATGTGACTAATGTATGAAAGAAATGTACACGTGTTATATGTCAACTGATACTTAGGTATGGTGCTCATGCTGAATGATGAATATGCCAATGATAATGCATACATGAACTAATTGATGTGAAAGAATGTATGAATTAATGATGAATGTAGTATCTATTTCGCTACCTAATGAAGGAATATAAGCCCATAAATAAATAGGTACTAATATGGCGACCTACACATTTGGTTACATAGTTTATGCCTAGCTCTCTTTTTGAATGAATGATAAAGGAGTATTTTCTCCTATATGAATGTCATGAAGGTGCTTAGCTTTTCAAAGATATTTATGAATGTATAATGGATGCAATAACATTAGTAAATGAGTTGACGCATGAATATTTATATCTAAATGTAGCTTTCCTCTAAATGAAAATATGAATGAGTATTTCTTCTTATATGAATGTTATGAAGGTATCTAGATGTATACCCATATATATATATAACTGAACATAGATGAACTAATGCCGAATCATGAATGAATGTTGCGAGATATGCATTTTAGTTACCTAGTGTGAGTTTGCAAATGAATTGACATATACATAAAAAGCATTTAGGGATTGAATGTGGTTACCTATATGTTTAGCTACCTAAAGAATGAATATGAGTTAGTGTATCCTGATTAAACTAATATGTATAGATGTCATATTGTGAACGAGTTGACACTGATGCATAAATAGTGGTTGACTGTTTAATGTTGTGATTTGTGATTAGTTAAAAATTTATATCTGACACTTCCTAAATGAATGAATGAATGTAGTTTTCTCGTAAATGAATGTAAAATGAATAATGAACAAATCTTTTCTTAGATAAATTAATAAATGATAAATGTAGTGACACACATGATTTTTATGACTTTTCTAATTGGATGATAAATCTATAATGTCTAAACGCATAAGCTAATGCATGTTTCAAATACCAATTTTTATTATCGAGATCACCCTTCCCTCAGACTTGTCATAGGAAAGACTCGGGTTTTATGGAAGTGAAAGTGTGGAGATGTAAGTTGAGTTGCCAATGAAAGGTGTTATGAAGGTAAAGATAAGTAGGCTAATGAAAGGGGTTATAAAGGTGGTGATAAGTAGGTTAAAAAATGAAGTGAAATGTGCCATAATGGTAGAGAGAAGTAGGTTGAGTGAAATATGTCATAAAGGTAGCAATGAGTAGGTTAAAAAATAAAGTGAAATATGCCATGAAGGTGGAGAGAAGTACATTAAGTGAAATGTGCAATGATAGTGGCAAGGCAGAGCATTTAAGTGCATATGGTTGAAAAATAAGTGATTTATGTTGATTGAATGATAGGACATACAAATGTATGTGATTACATAGAATAGTACCCAAGTTATTAGCTGGTTCGAAGATTTTCTAGCTAAATATTTTCTCTCTACCTCTAAGTTTTGCCTATACTACCCTTTATAGGTTTTTAATCTAGTGATCTCTCTATTTTTTTTTTAAATTTAGCTTATGCACATGTGGTTAAAGCTTATTTAATGTTCATTATGTTGTCTTGGATTGATCGAATCTATCTTACATATGGCTATGCATTACTTGATGTTCATGAAATTCTCCTTAGCCTGGCTCGAAGTGTATGGAGTCCTTTCAGAAGATCATTTCAAATGTAATGGCTTTGCGGCATATGTTATAAAAATCTTGAAAGGGTTTCTCCAATCAATAGATAACTTACACAAGTGCTAGCTTCCTACTCCCCAGTATCTTGAATCTAGGTACTTTGACTACATATGGAATGTTCATCCTTTTGACCTTATCGAGTATTACATTGATGATATAACTATTAGTAGCTACTCCGAAGTTTTTTTTGCTAAACATTTTCTCTTAAGTTTCCCTAACTTTTACCTAGGCACATGCTCTTGGTTGATTGGCCTAGCAAGAATTATTTTAGATTAAACAAAAAAATTTTATTGATGAGGGAAACCATAGTTGAAAAAATAAAAGTGCTTAGTTGTTTGATTCTTAAGAAAAGCTTTCTTTAGTAGGCTTTCTCCGATTTGATTTGTTAGGCTTAGACTTTTGAGTTTAAAGTGTTTGAAATAGTTCCCATAGAATTTTCAATATTAACGAGAATAATTGGATTACACAACTTTCCCTTTTTAGTGAAAGAATGATAAACTTAGAGCTTGCTAAAATATGAGAAGAAACTGAAAGAAAGAGTTTTAAAATGTTCAATGTTTAGAATTATTCCTATAAGCTTTCAAGCTTAGAGAAAATGATCGGATTTAAGCATAGCATTCTTGGATTTTTAGCTTCCAATGAGTAGGCGTACAAGATACAATAACTTTTCATTTAGGTTTAGTTATCCCCTATTTATTTTTATTTTTTCTTTCTTTTATCTCGCATCTCACATTTTAGGATATTTCTCATGCATTACAAGGAATTTGAGGCTTGAGCTTAAACTTTGGATGTAGAACTGGTGAGCTCTTTCCTTATGGAACTATGAACTACTTGCGATGGTGTACATGGATTTAGCCAATTATGTTTTCCATATAATGCTCACTCATCTCACCTTCAGGGATATTTCTCATGCCTTACAAGGAAAGATCAAGTTTTGAGCTCATGAATTATGCATAGTGGTGAGACATTCTTTGGAGAGTTATAAACTATTGGTGACAGTGCATGTCGATTAAGCTAATTTTTTTGAACTCTCTCAACTAACTTTCAAGACTACCATGCTATGCAATGAATGTGATGAATAAAGATGCTCATGTAAAAATAAAGCAACATTCTATTAAATTGAGATAATCATTCATAACAAAAGAAAAATAGCCAAAAAAAATAAAAGACATTAATATCCTAATTATCATTAAAATCTCCATATCCTTGGTGGGTAAGATCTTGCTGTAGGACATCATTAGTTCCCTAAAGAGGAAGACCAAAATTTTAGGCAAGAGAATTGAAGAATGGTTGTAGGACCTTGTACGGGGTAATTTTCTGGATCATGTATAGTTTCATGATCTATAAGGTTTTAGATTGTATGGTAAAGATTCTTGTA
>CANXYI011505138.1:0-17221 GCA_948208565.1 Hura crepitans
GCTTATTAAACATTAATTAAATGATATGTAATGGATAAGAATGTGAGGATTATGTCAAATTCATGTGGTGCTCAAAACTTATAACTTGTGTTAGGTGTATGTATGTTATTGGGTTATTGAGTAAATGGGTTAATTTGATGATATATGAGTATGTGTAATGATGTTAATGTGTTATGTTGAGAATTGTGCATGTTTAGAGAGTTTTGTAAGTGAGGCCAAATGGCTCTAATAGTGAGATATGTATGTTTTAACTTATGAGATCATGTATTGATGCCTAAAGATGTGTTAGTGTTGATAGTAACTTATGTATGGGCCAAAATGTTTCTTAATTATTATGTCAAATATAGTGAGGTGGTTATGCCATATTGTATGGCTTGTAAATTAGTCTAAGTGTGGTTATGTGATTTATATGGAAGTGTGTGGATGTGTAAGCCTACTGTTGGTTGAAAGTGTGGTTGTGGTATGTTAAAGGATTTTTTGGTCATAAGGGAGTTTCTATGAAATAATAAGTAATATATATATGTTACAATATGACACCTAGGTGTAAAATCTTGATATGCACAAATGACTATTCTTGTATGAACCTTTGATATTGTGGTGATAATTATGTAAAATATGTGTAAAGGCATAAGATTAAGTTAATTTAGTGAAAAATTGAGGCATGTATCATATTATGGCCAAATGGCCTTATGAATGAGCCTTATGAGTTAAAGCATTTATAAGTGAATATAACATGTTCCATGCACACAAATTAATGGATGTTGATATATATTAGTGTTAAAATGATATTATTGAATGATTTTCATGATGTGGCTGAAATGATCAGGCATAAGATGTATATTATGTAGAGTTTATACATGAATGATAATTGAGTCATAATTGGGTTGAAATGAGTGGAAATATGTTAATATTGGTCAAATTATGTTTTATGTACTTTAACTCATTTTATATCATTGGCCAAAACTATGGCATGTTAATATACTTTGTATTTTAATCATGGTTATGTTACTTCAGCATGTTAAAAGGTGTATAAAAATGCATTCTAAGAAAACTAATATAGCCAAATGAGTTGCAATGAAATTGTATGTTGAATTCTAGTGATATATGATGACTAAGTTAAATATGAACATTATGGCATGTGAATACATATGTTGGTGTTGAGGCTTATGGCTAAATTGTGTAAAACCATGTGATTAGCCTAGAAATGAGTGAGATCAATAAGTATAACCTATATAAGGTTATGATCATGTATGGAAACATGAGTGATATTGTGTACTCATGATGTTGGTGATGCAAATGTATAATCATGGAAATAATGGAAAAAAAGGTATTATGGATGTTAAAAACTACTTAAGAAGGTGAAATAATTTTACAATGGTAATTGCTCTATACAATTAGACAACTTAGATTGGATTAGTTGACTAGTCAACTAGGGGGTTTAGCACTTGCTAAGGTACCCATAGGTACTTTATTTGGCCTAAGGACACTCTTATAACCTTTGGATCCAATTTATGACCTTTGAGTTTAGTTTATGACCTACGAGTCCAATGTTGATCTACGGATCACTATGGCTTTCGAGCTAATTTAGTCCTGCTATCCAGTTTTGGATAGTTATCTTTTCAGTATGGGTAACAAATGGTTAAATAAACTTAATAGGCAAATTGGTGGACCTAAATGGTTATTAATTGCATCCTTAATCAGTGAGTATTGAATTTGTTATGAGAATTTAGTTTTGTATAAATGGTACTTTATACTTATGATAGAATAGAGAGCTTGTATGAACAATCCTTGTTACATTTTTTATGGATGAATGTTTTAATGCTTATATATGTATAAGATGAAATATGTATGTCCATTATATGAAATAAATGATATTTGTTAAATGTCTTTGAATGAATTGCATGAATACATGCATATGCTAAAGTGAATATGCCACTAAGTATTTGGTTAATGCATAGTTTTGTTTTGCGATGTGTAAGTTAAATAATCAGCAAATTAGAGTCAAAGCCTCAATCCAAAAGAAAACTATCAGGAAATTTTATTTTTGGTATTTTGTTTATTTTTGTATAATAATTTGATGTAACTAATGGTAGAGGCATTCTTATGTAATTAAGGGATTAGACCAAATTTATGCTTGAAAATGTATTTTGTAACTTTTAAAAGATGTATATAGGATTGTTTATATAAGTATGTATGTTAAACTAGTATTGGCAAAGTTTCTTTTATTTGACCATGAATGAATTAATGTTGAATCTAATTATTAACCATTGAGATTATTGGTGTAGATGCCCTACCTTTTGGGCCTATTTTTACAACCAAAGATAGGCTTAAGCAATAAAGCAAGCAACTTAGAACCCTAGTTTATATGGACCATTTTGGCATAAGTCGACTCAAACTTGATTTTATATGGTTTATACCAACCAATCAAGATCTAACATAGCCTATAGCCCATGATTCACCAAGACAAACAAAAGCCCAAGGCTTATGAATCACTAGAGTGAACCCAAAGCTTAGGTCCACACAAATACAGCAACCATAGTCTACACAGACCTATCATTGAAAAACTTTCAGAAGCAAGAACTTTTTATTGAACTCTACTTCCTAATCCCATTAGGATTTTACCTTTTTTAGGTGGGAGATCCATCCACTAAACCTATTCTCTTAGGTGAGAATTAGAGGAGGAATTTAGAGAACTCAAAACCTACTTTTTTAAGAGTTAAAACATTGACTCCAAAGAAGGAATCGGTCTATTGGACCTTAGCTCACATTAAAATAATCTTTCTTTCTAAAATCTAACCTTGTACATTATTGCTTAAAACTTATTCATAAGGTAAGATTTAAGGCTTATTTTATTAATCATTACCATCTATTTGTGTGCTTCTATAAATTAATGATCTCTTGGGATTAATCCATATGTGAGGTGATTCTATGTAATCCCCATATGGATTATAGCAGTAGGTTACTACTTTAAGTTGTTTTATTTGTATTTAATTTTCTATTAAAATGATGTAAACATTCTTAAGTTGACACTATAATCTTATAAATTTACTTTAAAGCCTAATTAGGTTTGTAGAAACTTAATATTTAAGTATATGTATAATCCAACATCTAGTCTTTTGTTTGCTTTGTACGTTGTATTGCATTTATTATGATGTCATGTTTTTATGTCATTATTATGTTGTATGACTATTTCATTCTTTAATATGCATATCATTGATATTCTAGAATTAATGTGCAGTCCACTAGGCTCCCTTTCATAAGGAGTGTATTCTTTATAGACGTGTTTTAAAATTTAGATCTCATAAACATTGTTATGATACATGAGTGTTTCTCTATTTCATGATTATTTTGCCATCTCTTTAGTTGTAATCTTTATAAGGCCATGAGTACCCATGTTTTCATATAATATATTATTATTCTATTTAGTACTATTATTAGGTCTTCATGCACCTTTGTTTGGGTTACTAATCATTTTCCTTAGAGTCATGTAAAAGTTGGCCATTATTGTTAAATATAGGGTCTAGATAAACATCGCTTTTACAACATGTTGTAGTACACATAGACATAGACTAAAGGCCAAACTGAGTTTGCACAAACTTTTTGGTGTAGTGACAAGACCTAATATCTTGTTCTTTATTGTTCATTTTGTTTTGTACTTCTTATTTCTTTTGGTTATTTTGGGTTGTAATAGGTAGATTAAATAACTTGTTTTACACACCAAAAGCCTAAACTTCACATCAATGGTTTTTTACCTAATTAATTAGCATTTTCTTTAATACACATATAACTGATATTCTAAAATTAATGTGTGGTCCACATGGACTCCCTTTCACTAGGAGTGTATTCTATATAGAAGTGTGTTTTAAAATCTAGATCTTATGAACATTGTTATGATACAGATTGTTTCTCTATATCATGATTATTTTACCATCTCTTTAGTTCTAATCTTTATGAGGCCATGAGTACCTATGTTTTTATATAATATATTATTATTCTATTGTGTATTATTGTTAGGTCCTCACAGACCTTTGTTTGGGTTACTAATTGTTTTCCTTTGAGTTGTGTAAAAGTTGACCATTATTACTGAATATAGGGTCCAGGTGGACATCACTCTTATAACATGTTATAGTTCACATGGAAATAGACCGAAGGCCATACTGAGTTTGTATAGTCTTTTCGATGTAGTGACAGGATCAAATATCTTATTCTTTATTTGTTCATTTTGTTTTGTACTTCTTATTTCTTTTGGTTATTTTAGGTTGTAATAGGTAGACAAAACAACTTGTTTTACACCCCAAAGCCTAAACTTCTCATCAATGGTTTTCTACCTAATTAATTGGTGTTTTCCTAATAAAATGTTTTTAATTTTTCCTAAATAAAAGTCACATAAAAATGCATTTCAACAAAGGCCAATCTCCTAGAGATGGGAGCTAGAAAATTATCGCCAATTCCTATGGATTTATAGGTAGTTGTCAAGTCAAACTTCAACTAATAAATTACCCAATTTCTAGATGTACAATATACAATTATGCTTATTATATATTTTGAATATTGTGAAATTACTTTCTTTAAGTGAAAATGTGACATGGATGCTTTAAATAAAATGTTTGCTTACATCATGCAGGATTGATAAACATTTGAATATAAAGGAAGGTATATTATTAGATCAGAAATAAGATTTGATTCTAAACCCTTTCTAGGCAATAGATTAGTGGTCCTAGTTTGGAGTGAGGTGGTAACTCTAAACACTAATTGCCTCATCCCTAATTACATATCTTAATTCTATAGTGGCAAATTAGCTGGGGACTAAGAATTGAATTCGAAAGTGCCTAAATAATATACCTTCTAATATTCTAATTTTTATCAAGCCCATGCATTTTATCCTATATAAATTTTGTCCTTTCTTACTTTGGATGGTGTTGTAAACCATAAACCTATTTTTCATTCAAGAATGGGGAATTACTAGCTTATCCATCACTCATAAGCCTCATACCTTTAGATATATGAAATAGTGAACTAATCGATTGCTATAATCCTTGATTGGAAAAACTCATTAAGAGTGACCCCTGCTTGTAGGCTTCATGAAAGTGTTTCAAACCAAACTGTGAGCCTATGTAGTCAAGCTTAGCAACTTCCTCTACATTGTGTGCCCCTAAGTGTTTGCAATTGCATTATGACTGCTATATAGGCCTATTGCATTTTACCTCTGTTTAAAAGTGGGGCCAAGCCTATTATGCCTTTTATTAGGGGTGTGCTAACCTAATTTCACCTCAAACAAGATTTAATTGTTGTAGGCCATTATCCTTATATACACTTTAAATACAACAGGTCACTTAAGCTTAATTAAGCTAATAATCAAACTTGAGTGTCCCCTATTGACATTTAGGTAACCCCACTTAGGAAAAAATGGCTTGACCACATGTGCAAGGAGAAATAAGGTTGAAAGGCTTTTTGCTTGTGTTTGTCTTTGCTGTATCACATACATACATATATCACATGCATACCATGCATCATTTGTACTAGGCATTATTAATATATTATTTATGCATCACTTTTAACCTATGATTTTGCAGACATTATTGATCCCTTATTCACTACTCAATGGAAGAAAGTAGGTAATTGCCTCAGCAAAACCAATAATCTATTACAAGTCGAAACTAAGAGAGGAACCATGTCTATAGATGAGTTTGTCATAAAGTCCATGTTGTTAAATGCCATAGGTTAGATGGAGAAGAGGTTGATGATAGCCTTTACCAAGACATGTCAGGTATGCACCTTTAGAAAGAGATAAAAAGACTTCTACAACTCATAAAAGAAAGAAGGTGATAGATGAAATGGATGATCAGGTATCAGATGATGATATACCTGTAGTCAAGAAATCCAACAACAAGGTCCCTTTGCCTAAAACAATTAAAGATGACAAAATCAAGAAGCTAAATGAGAAGATAGAAGCCATGAGTAAGCTTATTACTAGGGGCAAACATATTGACCTAGATGATATAAGCTTGAGGCTAAACCGCTCCATGCCTTAAAAGTTCAAAATGCCTGATCTGACTAAATTTGATAGCACACGGATCCAAGACCCCACCTAAAGCAATACTTAGTCACTATGAGTGCCATTACCATATAAAAAGATCAAATTGTGAACTTGCTCAATATGTCTTTTACTAGCCAAGCCCTGGGTTGGTATCATTACTAAGAAAAGAAGGTTAAAGAAGATTAGGGTGAATTGATGAGAGAATTTAGCAAGCAGTATTCTAATAATGCTAGTATTGAGGGTGATATTAAATGATCTTGAACTGGCGAGATAGAAGCCTAATGAAACCTTCTCAGTTTATCTTGAAAGATCGAGGGCTAAGGTGCTAAAGATGAGAAACAAGCTCGATGACATGGACTAGATAAAGATGTTCATTTGGAATGCCAATAGTTACATTAACAGTGAGCTCACAACTAAGGGTATCACTATTTGGGAGTAGCTAAAAGATATTGCCATTGACTAGTGACTTATCAAAATAAGGGGTTCAAAAGATAAGGCAATATGAGTTATTCAAATAACAATGGTAGAAGCACTACCAAGATGGTAAATGTGAACACTATACTAGGTAAGTGCTACTATAACCTAGGGAAATCCATATCATGGTGTTTAAAGAAGCTATTGAAAGAATAAAAGCTATAGCCCCTCCCACCTTAACCGTAACATGGTCCATTGCTTACCAATCATAGGCATGACCAATACTTCACCTACAATCAAAGAATAGGCCACCATATAGACAACTACAAACTTCTCAAGAAAGTCATACATGATCTTATTGACACCAAGTTGATACTTGATCCAGAAGCCCACTTAAACCCATTTCCTAAGTATCAAACCTCATGTCTCCTTAAGTCTGGACTACTAAAAGAGTATGTGCTAAAAAACATCTATAGATCCGACCATAAGATAAGTGAGGGGGGTGAGAGCAAGTAAAGCTATTCTTGTAACTAGCTTTTGGGAGAATGAGAGTGAAAGGGAGCTTAGAGAGAGTAAGAAATTTTGGGATGGATCTTTTAATTAGGATCCCAAAGAGAATAGATATGGTTTGAGGGAGAAATGGTGGAAAAGTTGAGAAAAAATGGTTGAATCCTCCTAAAAAATGAGATTAAGGTTAAAGAAGATGAAAATGATGAGATATTCAAGCAACTAAAGAAAACACAAGCCCACAATAGCATCTAAGGCCTATTAATGTCCACACAAGCCCACAGACAAAAAGTAGTTAAGGTCTTGGTGCAATTTTCTGTATCTACAACTACTATCCCTAAAAAACTAGTCTAAGTTATGAAGAGTAGAAAAGCTAGGCTTATTACCTTTTTAGATGAAGAACTACCATTTGACGAAAGAGAACACAATCAACCTCTTTTTATTAAGGCCGAGAATGGGAAAAAGATAGGGTGTGCTATGGTGGATGAAGGTTTATCATTTTGTGTATGCCCAGTTAAGATCTTAGTAGGCTTAGACACCAAAAAGGAAGATTTAGTGCCCTCCAACATCACTATCAAAGTTTATGATGACACAAAAAGATAGGTTAAAGGATCCTTCACTACTAAGGTCTAAGTTAGGCCTATTGTTGATAAAGTTAAGTTCATAGTCATTGACATTTTGGCCATATTCTTAGTTTATTTGGCAGGCCCTAGTTCCATAAACTTAGAAGAGTCCCTTTCACTCTACATCAGATGATTAAATTCCTATATGAAGGTAGCATAATCATGATCAAAGTTGAAATTAACGATGTAGTATCTACCCTTTCTATTGCAAACTAGCTATTCAATGGATTTCATGTTACTAGTATATATAAGGATTATATGGACCCCACAGTGTCCAAAATAATGAAAGGAATAAACTTCCTCCCATGAGTTGGTCTAGGCAAAAACCTTTAGGGAATAATAGACCCATTAGAGATCAAAAGCCAGAAAAACACTAAAGGATATAACCCAAGACTAGAGAGTAGCCTAAAGCAAAAAAGGAATAGCTTGAGTGATTATTTTGTGAAGCAAAGGAAGACTAAGTATAATGGGACTCTAGAGCCAACAGCGATAATAGGTTGTTATAAGCCTAGATTAGAGATCTTTGTATATGTCATAGATTGGGAATCAGTGGAACTCAAGTAAGTTCAATAAGAGGAAGAGATCTTTCTAGCTATCGTAGCCATAAAAGAGATCAACCTAACTAATGATAAAGATGTACCTGATTTTGATAGTGAATTATTTTTAAATGAACTGTATTTTTTGACCTCTTTGAGGTGAACAATGAGTTTGCTTATTTGTATGAATTTTTCCTGATGGCAGCATGTATTACAATGATTATTACATGAGTATTTTTACATTAATTACATTAATACTAACTAATTTAATATTGGTACAAATGAACATCCTAAAAATATATTAATTGCCTATGATATTACCATCAAGGAAAGAGAAAAATTTGAGAGATCATTGAAAAAATATGAAAGAAATCTTTGCTTGGAATTACGAAGACATGCCTAGCATTGATTGAGAGGTAGCTGAACATGCAATGCTGACCTATGACGATATTGCTCCAATCTTCCAAAAGCTTAGAAGAATGAGACTAGCATAGGCTAAAATAATTTAAAGAAGAAGTTATTAAGCTACCAGAAGCCAAGTTCATTGAGGAAATAGTCTTCCTTACTTGGTTACCTAACATTGTCCTTATATCAAAGAAGGATGGAAAGGTTAAGATATATGTTGATTATCAAGACTTAAATAAGGCATGCCCTAAAGATGACTTCCCTTTACCTCACATTAACGTGTTAGTGGATAGTGTAGCTATGGCAACCATGTACTCTTTTGATGATGGGTTCTCGGGGTATAACTAAATCCTCATAAAAGTGATAGACAAGTGCAAAATAGCCTTTATAGTAGAATGGGGATCTTATTGCTACAAGGTAATGCCCTTTAAATTGAAGAATACAGGAGCAACATACCAAAGAATGGCCACCAAACTCTTCCACGACATGATGCATAAAGAGGTAAAAGTCAATGTAGATGATGTGAAGGTTAAATCCATAGAAAGGGAAGGACATTTTGAGGCACTAGAAAAGTTCTTCCAAAGGTTAGATTAATTCTTAAACTAACATCAGGGAAGTTGTTAAGATTCATGGTCAGTGAGAATGGTATCAAGGTAGATCCTGATATGGTGAAGGCAATTCTAGAAATGCCCACTCTTTAAATAGGAAAAGAGCTTAGAGGATTCTTAGGAAAGCTATAGCATATCAGTAGATTTATAGCCAAGCTTACATTTATTTGTGAATCCATATTTAAACTGGTACAAAAAGACCAACTGTGTGAATGGAACAATAATTGTTAAAAGGCATTCAAGGCCATCAAACAATACTTAACTAAACCTCTAGTCTTAAAAACACCCAAGCTAGGAAAAACCTTAATATTGTACCTTGCAGTAGAAGAGACCTCCATAGGGGCCCTTATTGCATAAGTGAATGAGTTTGGACTAGAATACATAGTTTACTACTTAAGTAAGAAACTACTCTTATATGAGCAGAGGTAAGTGGAAAAGATATACTTAAGAGTAATATAGGTTTCTAGAAAGTTTTGCCACTACTTTTAATCATATAAAGTGGAGGTAATAGCTAAACATGACCTTTTGAAGTATCTATAGATTGCATTATCTTTAATCAGCAAAATAGGCAGATGGATTTTATTGCTATAAGAGTTTAACATCTGTTATATGACTAAGAAGATAAGCAAAGGGTAAATTGAAAGAGAAGAAGTAGAATTCAAATTTTCAGATGAATTCTTAGGGGCAATATCTCAAGAAGGATGGAAAATGTACTTTGATGGGGTAGAAAACTAAAAGGTGTAGGCGCTGGTGCATTGATTATTAGTCCAAAAAATGAACACATGTTTTTTGCAAGGAAGTTAGACTTTCTAGCCACCAATAACATTACTAAATATGAAGCATGCATCTATAGCATTAAAACCTTATTGCTAGTAGGCATAAAAATAATTGATTTGTATAGGGATTCCATATTGGTAATACAATAACTAAAAGGTTACTGAGAGGTTAAAGATTAAAATCTCAGTAAGTATGTCAGAATAGTCATAGACTTGTCAAAGGCATTTGATAGATATACCTTTCATCACATTTTAAGAGAATGGAATTAGGTAGCCAGTTCCCTAGCAACCTTAATGTCAGTAGTTGATCTCACTAAAAGGACATGCTCAAGCCAATGTACTTCACTAAGCTAATATACCAAACATACACAAGCATAGTTAGCATAATAGAGGTGGAGATGAATAGTAAGCTACCTTAGTACCATGGCATTCAAACATACTTGGTGACTGACAGATGTCCAAAACATGTAACTGAAAAGGATAAAAAAGTATTTTAAAAGTTATCTAATCAATTTATTTCCTTCCAAGTAATGTTGTATAAAAGGCACTATGATTGTGTCTAACTTAGATATGTGGATGAAGTAAAAGCCTATAAGATACTAGAAGAAATATATGAAGGTGTGTGTGCTCTACATGTGAATAGGAGAAATCTAGCGAAGAAATCATGAGACTGGGATACTACTAGCTGACCATAGAAATAGATTACTACAACTTTGTAAAGAAATGCCACAAGTGCCAAATCTATGCCAATTTGAGCCATTTACCAACAATTAAACTAACTAGCTTATCTTCTCTGTGGCTATTTTCTGTATGGGGGAATAAACATAATAGGAGAAATAAGGCCATTTATAGTGAGAGGTCACAAATAGGTTATGGTGGCAATTGACTACTTTTTGAAGTGGTTAGAAGCTGAATCTTTCTATAAATTAGGGGCAAGATAGATCGCTAAATTTATTGAAAGAAACATCATCTATAGGTATGGACTGCCATAACAAGTAATTTCAAATGATAGAGTACAATTTCAAGGTGAAACCAAAAAGCTCCTATAGAAGTATGAGATTGAACACCATAAATCTTCCCCTTGTTGGCCTTAAGCTAATGGTGTAGTGGAAGCAACCAATAAGAACATTAAGAAAATTTTATAAAATATGATAGTGACCTATATGGATTAGGCAAAAATGCTTCCATTTGCACTATAGGGTTATAGGATAACTATCAGAACTTCAACAAATGGCATGCCTTACTCACTGGTATATGCAATAAAGTTTGTACTGCTAGTAAAGATACAAGTCCCTTCATTAAAGGTATTCTTGGATGCAAAAGTGCTAGAAGCTAAATGGGCAAAGGCTAGGTATGAACAAATGGTGTTAGTTGATGAAAAGTGAATGAAAGCCCTATATCACATGCAACTGTATCAAAAGAAGAATGCTAGGTCCTATAAGAAGAAAGTCAAACCAAGCCCTATTCAAAAAGCTGACCTTGTCCTAAAACAAACCAAGCCTTTGCTAATAAATCCTAAGATAAAGTTTAAGCCTAATTGAGAAGGTTTATACATAGTAAAGAAAGTACTCAAGTATAGAGGCATCAAAATTTCATATCTAGAAGGAAATGAGTTCTTAGAACCTGTGAACATGGATAGACTGAAGAAATACTTCTCCTAAAATAAAAAAAAGAGTTTGCTAAGTTGAAAACCCTAAAAAGGTTAGCTTAGGCAAAAATCAGGACACCCCGTTGAGGTGAAAACCTAAAAATAGGCACTTCATTCAAAAATTAGAAGAATAGAGAGAAAATATTCAATTAAGAAAACTTGCAAAGGCTGATTTGCAATGGTAGTATTATCAAAGGGCAACTAATATATTTACCAAGATTAAGCAAGTTAGTCATAAATGCAATAGATGTTAGAAATGCTTAGTCATGATCACTAGTATGCAAACTTCCATCTAGTGAGAAACATCCTACAATGAACTGAACTCTAAAAGTCTAAATACAAGCTTTCTTTTTAGATATAAAGATGTATCCTCACTTATTCTTTTCAAAATAGGTGTTAAGTTATCTTTTAATGTACTAATAATCTAATCTTTATACTAATCATCTATACTTATTTCACTGGCTTTATGATCAAGTACATTCTTCAGCATAGAATGACACCTCTATAAGTATGGATATGAACACAAAAAGTGTCATGTCAAGCACCCACCTTGAAAGCCCGAAGGTTTAAGAGGCACCCATTGCTTTAATCTAAATTATCTCCGAATTTGATAAGGGAAATAGAAAGTTGTATGCCTCAACTAATGAATAGTGATATAAAATGAGTTTGTGCCAGGATAGCTCTAAGATATGCCTAGATAGACATGAAAATACCATGCCTTGAAGCTCAAAATTTTCAATCTACTTATTGGTGAAGGAATTTTAGTTTTTTGAGATCATCTGATATTTATTCAAAATTTCTTATTTTTATGTGTGAATAGTAACTAGGGTTACTTTTGGAATTTGGGCTTTGAATTTTATGGGCCTTTTAATGCTCTTAATCAAGGATTTTTAAAACTGAAATGGCTATTTTTTTGGAGATTTACAAAAATTAAAATGAAGTTCTAAATTTTAAAAAGAAATCGAGCAAATACGGATCATTCAATCGCTACATGTCACAATCTGGGCTATCCACCTTGCTACTAAAAAAGAGCTTACATATGTGTAAATGTATTATCTTCCACCCTTTTCCCCTTGAAAATTCAACCCCATCCTCCTTTCTCTCTCTCACCATTTTTCTCTCTCTTCCCACACATGCCAAAACTTCATATACTTTATATGGAATCAACCCTTCTTAGTCCCTAGAGTCTATTCCAAGTAGTAGATTTGAAGAATTTGGATTAGAAAGTGAGAAATCACATAAGGGTGAATAGTGCCCAAATTAAGTGTAAGTGATATTTTTCTAATTTTTATTTTAGTTTTAGTTAGCTTAGGTGATTCTAAGAAAAGCCATGTTTTTAAATTTCAATTTAGAGCCTTGTAGAATTTTTAGGAATTTTTCTAAGTGAAAAATGCTTATGTTTATGTCAAAGAGAAAAGGTTAAAGAAGAAGCTCAACTAAGGCCTTAAAGTGGTGGAAAAAGGGTGTTCTCACACCTTAGATATGTGGATTTGATGTAAATTATGCATGCCATATGATTTTACATGTGTATGTATGTGTGAGTGTTTATGGAATTTGGGAATGTTAGGGTTTGGTATGGAAATGATGCAAATTGATCATGTACTTATGTTTATGGCATGAAAATAAGGTTGTATGCATGAATTAGGTGATAAAAATTAAGTGTAGGTGTATATCCTTGTTATGCCTGAATGGTGTGTGCGTGTAAATGTAAATGGCATGATAGTTATGGCATTAGCATGAAAATTGATGAACATTATGATAAGAATAGGGATTAGGAATAAAAGAGGTGATAAATAATGTTTTTGTGTTATGTGACCTAAAATGAGATGTAATAATGTTACATGAAATGGCATGAAAAATAGTTAGTTGAAAGTGAAGATGTTGGCATAATTGAGTATGGTTAAATTAGTGAGCATATTGATGGATAATGGTTGGTAAAAGAGTGGATTAAGGTTGGTATATTAAGTGGCATAGAAGTTATGATGGAAAGAAAATGACTAAATGAATAATACTTGGTATGAAAATGATAAAATGAATATCATTTTGTGGAAAATGACTTATAATTGAAAAAGGTGTGCAAGTGCACCCATGTTACACATGTGAGATGTTAGTATCATTATGTTAATTGAACGAGGACTGTTAACTAAACAATAAAGAATAATCAGTAGCTAGGCCTATCAGTTGACAACCACTAGATGGGTTAACTAGTCAATTAGGGAGTTAGCAACTGCTAGGTAGATTGGTCCTTTTAGGGCCACTATTATATAATGGATATGACAAGTGCAACTGCTAAGGTTCTGATGTTGATTCTTGCACACCCAGGTATTGGGAGGTCCCATAGGGTTGATCCTTGCTAACCATTTGATTTATTATGGATATTGGGAGGTCCTATAAGGCTAATCCTTGATATACACTAGTGGATGATGAATATAATGATTGGGATATTGGGAGGTCCCATAAGGCTGAACACTACTATCCTTTTTGTAGATATTGGGAGGTCTATGAATTGATCCTTGCTATCTACCAGTTTGGTATTAGGAGGTTCTACAAAACTAATCCCTGCTATTGGACTAGGTAGGTGCAGCTTCTGAGGTCCAAAATATAGGCCATTGCATAGTATAAATCCCACTATCTAGTGTTTTAAAGTGTAGTCTATCTGTCATGGGCCTAAATGATAAAGTAATAGCATGAAGTTAATATATTATGACTAATAATAATGGGCAATAAGTAAAGATAGGAACTGGATAATAAGACTCATCGAATGACATCAGAATAGGTTACTTGCATGACAAGGCACTATAAAGGTTGACACATAGCTAATGAACATATAACCACATCGTATGTAAATGACTTTACTACTTATATTATGATAAATCTCATAGCATTTATGTATGTATACATGCATGACATGCATTTATTATATCAAATCTACCACTAAGTGTATACTTAACATGTTGATGTTTCGATGTACACGTTTTAGACGTGGTTAGCTGGCCAGCCTCCTCGAGTGCAATATAGCTATTTTGTTTTCTAGGTAATCTTTTTATACTTTTGGAAGATGTTAGTAGTGGTACTCATGTACATATATAGATGTGTGTGAAAGACATAGTCCTAGAGGTTGCACAATATGAATATGTAGTTAATGGCTGTTTAACCAACATGAACACATATATATATGTTTAAGTAGTTTATATAGCATGACTATGGTAGTTGTTTAAATGATGTGGGTTTGAGACCAATTGTTAATGTTGTTGATTGTATGTGATGGGATTTAGGGGACCAGAAGGGTCTAGGAGTTATGGAACACGTGGGTGATATTTATAAAAGTGTTTTTGTGTAGGAAAAATTTTTGGTTTTTCACTCGAGTAGTTGCTATGCTACCTAATTTTCTAAAAAATTGATAACGTGTGAAAAATAGTGTTTTATTGAACCAAAATATTTAGTACTAGGATGTTATACAAAAATAGTAACAAACTAATTAAGATATACCATAAAATAGAAAAAGGCCATAAGTGTTAAACAATTACAACTTGGGAGCAATTTCAGGATAGGTAACCTATAAGAAGTAGCATTCTTTGTTTGTTTCCTTTAGGAATGGACATGGGGTGTTACATTTATTAGTATCAAAGCTTGATCCTCCCTAGTATAGGTATGATGAGCAAGGATGCTTGTGTCTTAAAGTGCGGTGGTCCATGCTTAGGATGCATAGGCAACCTATCCTATATAGTGTGACAGTGAGAATGCTTGAGTCTTAAAGTGGGGCAACCATGCTTAGGATGGATAGGTAACCTATCCCACGTCGAAAAGGAGGTAAAATGGTAAAGGACTTATAAGTAAGGTTTTAGTACCCCTGGTTAGCATGCTTTAGGGTGCCAAAGAAGTTAGGCCTAAGGGATAAAGCTGTGAGGTGACCAAGTAACTCAGGCCAAAGTGGACAATACTAGCTAGATGGGCCAAGTCATTACATAAGAATTATCTGTAAAGAAATTGGGCCTATACCCAAAATAATCTTAAAATCCATCAAGGGTGAAACCACTAAGGCAAGCATAATGTCCATGGGATAATGATCATTAAAAGAAGGGACAATGAGAGAAATGTCTGAAGAAATGTCAAAGTTCATAATGGCAACAAACTCTTAAGGTGTGGGAGCAATCTCTTAATGATTAAAGATAAAAACATGAAAGACAAAATCCTAATAGTGGAGAATGGCATGAAGAAAATTAGGTCCATCTTTACATTCCTTAAGAATCTAAAGGTAGAAAAGGGAGCAATAATTGAAGAACCCCAAGTAACTTTGGAGTCTAAGACTTTGGACAACTAATGAATAAAAGTGAGAGACATAGTGAAGGTAGCATGAATGGCTTGAAAAATAGGAGCATTTATAGGCACCTAAGCAATGTAATTCCTAGCATGACAAGGATAAGGAATCCTAGACATGTGAGGATTTTTGCATGAACTATAACTTAGATAAAATTGATGTCAAAGTCTGTATGGACCATAGCCAAGCATTCCTAATTATGTAGCCACTTAGTCTATACAAACATTCCTTAGTATGACCCTCTATAGACCTAGACTATATATAATGCTAAGTCCGCGTGGACTACAGTAGCAAAAGAGAAGGGGTTCGCATAGACTAAGCTTTAGAGAAAGGTATTTTGAAAAGCTAAAAAGGGGTCTACTATGAAGTAAAGCATGCAAGCTTGAGGACAGTCAGGGATCTAAGACAATGAAAGATTAGGTAACATATACAAAGATAAAAAGGGACAACTAGTAACACTTGATTAAAGTTGTCAAAGATCTTAGTATTGAAGCAGTTCATCATCTCCCTCTAGATGAGTTAAGGGTGGTTATATCTTTAAAGGATCTTGAACAAGTAGCAAACACTAGATCATTTGCAAGCAATCAACTATCATGGTATTAATAGAAATGACACTGGACCCTTGATGAGATGTTCATTTAAAGAAAAGTCCTTGATATGATTGTGCATACTAAATTAGATTATTTGAAAGGTGCCATTAAAAATATAATGCTTGGAAGATTGCACCCTATATCTCAATGATGAAATGTTAAAGAATGCTATTAAACTTTAGCTCCCTATTACATGGATGGTCTAAACTTTGACATGACTCTTGCACTTTCTCATACCATAGGAACTCCTTACCATGAGGGATGTGATGCCTCCAAGATGGATGGATTTCTTTGTATACTTTTAAGAATAGTATGTTCCATTGTAAAAATTTCTTTATATGTTACTTTTTGCTCATTCATATACAAAAGTGTAAATGTATTTAAACAAAAAATGCACATATTATAGCGAATGTTTTGAACATATGTATATACAAAAATTGAGGGCCTATCAACAATAAAAGAATAAAGGCTGCCATCCTTTTCATTCTTCTTCCTCACTCTCTATATCCTCATCATTTAAAGAGAGCACTAATTTCTCAAAAATCTTTAATGCCCTCAACTTTCTCTGTGCAACACAAAGCATAACCACCCTCTTAGTTACCTCATTCTTCAAAAAGAATGAGGGATCAATACATCTCATCCATACCATGTACACATGCACACTTAAGTAATAATTGTAAGAAAAGAATTACAACAAGGATGCAAGTCTCATCCACCATCACCCACATAAAAGCCTCTACAATCCAAGCAGTCCTCTCA
>CANXYI011505141.1:0-10093 GCA_948208565.1 Hura crepitans
GAACTAGCAAAAAAGGAAAAGAAAAAAAGAGGAAAAAAAATGAGAAAGAGAGGGAGGCAATCTCTTGATTAAATTAAATTCACTAACCCCTTAATGAAACTTGCCATCTTTAACTTCAATCTCATCACCTCCTTGCTATCCTTCATGCTTTCTCCTCACATGAACCACCAAAATCCAACACACATAAGATTAATTAAGGAATTTGATTGGCTATGCCTACTTAGGTGAAGAAATTCTCAAAGAAAAATTGAACTAAAACACTAAAATCACCTTACTCTGCCATTAAATCTCTTTGTTGCCCATGGAGATTTACTAGCTTCCCTATGCTTCTCTTGGCATCTTAAACATCCCTATGGCTGGCTGTTCTTCCATAACTTCTTTCTTCATCTTCTAGCATGAACTCCAGGTGGTAATCCATAGGGATTGTTGGCTAAAATAGCCTGGAATAGGGAAAGCTAAAGAAGAAAAGTACAAAGTTTTATGTGAAGGAGGAAGGGGTGAGGGAAGAGAAAAGAGAGGAATAAAAAAATGTTTTGGTGTGAAATTAGTGGCTAAGTGGCTACCATAGGACTTAGCCATGTGGTTTAGTGGCTGAGTAGAATTAGGGGACCCTTAGTTCACATTACAGGGTTCTCGAGCACCCTGGGATTCGAATTCCCAAACATAGGGGCTACTAACTTCGGAGATTTTTAAAAAATCACAAAGTTATCAAAAAAATTCACCGTTTGTTCTTAAAATTATCATTTGACCCCAATTTCATATTAAAAAATTTCACAACAAAATTCCATCGGGAAGTACCCGAATTAAAAATTGAGTGTTTTGTGGCAACTTGGTTTGTGGGAGAACTTTGGGAATTTTTATATGGCTGCTTGGTCCTCTAAAAATTATTGTGTTTGTTTCTAAAATCCTTAAATACATTCAATAAAAGGCACACCAAATTTCATGGCTAAATTCCTTCGGGAACTAGGCTAGCAAAATTTTGAGAAAATCACAGTTCTACTAAAAACCCAAAAAATCCCAAATGATGTAAAAAAAAGTTATGCTGCTTATTTTAAAATTCCTTATTAAATCCCAATTGTATACTCATAAATTTTTGTGGCCAATTCCTTCGATAGGATAGTTTTTAGACTGCCTTGGTTTTCACGCCAATCTTAAAAATCATGAGAATTTGCAAAGGACTTCTAATCCCAAAAATTCCTTTACCATTGGACTCAATGTAATTTTTAAGCTTTAGGATCCACTATTTTTAGGTCCATTCGAGTCAATCCTAGCTTGACTCGATTTAAGCCTATGACTTGCTAGCATATGCCTAAATTACTTTATTGGTTCTGCTAAAATTTTTATTGAGGTCATTTTCACTTGTTTTTAACCCTATAAAGTTTATTGGGAAGTGTACCCTACCTTGGGATCCGTGCTAGTGACCTGGTATACTAGGCATCCTTTTCGGGTCTCGAGCACTGTTCTCAGGGCCCTAGTGCATGGGCATTACCATACATTATTGAATACACTTACCAATATTGACTTGGCCTCTACTAAAGCTCCCAGGACAATACCTTCATTGTTATAAATTGACATACACAAATTATAACATATAATTGTTCACATATAACATAACATAACTAACAATTATCATGTATCACACACTCTTTTCATATCTCATTTAGTTCACTTTCTTATTTATGAGTATGGCTATGATCATGACAAGTTTAGACCTTTCATAGCCACATACACCATGCATAAGCTAATATTTAGGTTAAGTCATTTTAGTTTTGAAACTCTATAAGTAATACCATTCTATTTCATGACTTCAACTATCCAATTTGGTTATCATGTGTACATACCCTTATTTGTCCTTGAAACTTTACTTAACACTAATTCATCATATTACTCTGATACATATATGTGCATTATTGACTCAATCCTTTACATGCCATACATATTTGTATGTACATTCTATCATCTCATAGTTATAGACCTAACACATACATTTACATGCACACATTATATTTCATATGCCATAACCTATCTAAGAGTTTTAACTATATATATAATCTCATACATCATTCCTTTCCTTTTATTTTGTATGACTTATCAAAGATTAAGATTAATACATTTTAAACTTCCTTAGTAGGTTTGTATAATTCAGCCAATTTACATTTTATTTAAGCCTAACTCACCTAATTGCTTCACTTAGATTTTAGTCATTAACATTATCCTATCTCACCATTATATTTATCACATGGCCTTTTGCTATTATTAAACATACATCATGTTTACTCATCATCTATAATTTCTTCTAATTCTTTATACACAAAATCCATCTTCATATTAGATCATATTAGGATTCTTTAAGCTTTCACACATTATGCAAATGCTTTCTACTCCAATATTTGCATTTTAAGACCTATTATGTTTTAGCTTTCATTATGAACCACAATTCTTATAATCTAGTATTTATCATACTAATATGTATAAATCCCATTGATTCTCTTAACACGTACTTAAGGTTTTCCTACCTATTTCATTTGGCCAGCATAATTATCTCACATGAGTTTAATTATTAAGCTTTAACCATTTCAACTCAAATATGTACTAACATATAAACTAATATGCACTTTATGGTTACACTAAAGCATATGTCAAACCCATTGAGTATAATCCACTTTTACATAAGTCCCAACCAACATATAAATCCTTTATAAACAAACTATTTAAACATTACATATAACTACTTAATCATACATCAACCCATACTTAATGTATTTTTTATACAAGCATAAAACTTATTTTTGTTATATTAAGTGTGCAAACCATTCGATCACTCATAAATCACACACAACATATCTAATTCAACTTGAATTTTCCTTTTTATTACATACCAAACATTCTACTGTATTTATTTCATTATCTATTTTAATTATACATAATAAGTCCTAACCTATATGCATTTAAGGCATGTACCTCTACATAAACCAGTTGGCCACCCTGGAGCCACAAATATAACACTATAATTTCACTTTATTTCTTGTAATTGTTACATATCAAGGATCCATTTAGCATTATCCTACCATTAAATTCTATTATAGGTGATTGTACTTAGGTTTCATGCCTTACAAACATCCTTTATTCACTGAATTACATACATATATATATAACACATGTTATTGAACACACTTACTATTGATGCTAATAAGTTTAATCAAGTTTTTCTAATCCCTTACTTTCTCTTTTCTCTATGTATATGCCTCCCTTTTCTATAAATAGACACATTTACACTTAGAGATCCCAAAACACAACCTACATATACCTAAATCTTAAATTGACATAAAAAGACCCCAATTGATATCGAATACACTATAGGAAAAATAGAAATTATAGAATCGAATACTTACTGTGAAGATGTCGACATATCCCTATTTCTCTAATTGAATTTCTAAAATTAATCCTCTTTATCAATTTCTCTTCCTTTTTATTTGGTTTAAGACATGTAACATGTTAACTTAGGGTAGAATTAATAGGTATTTGGTTTGGTTTGGTAGCTAGAAGGAAAGAAAATGAAAAGTGTTAGTTTGGGCATAGTGTTAGTTTGAGAAAAATAGGAGAAGATAGAGCTTCCTCACTCTATTTCCTTGATTTAAAACTTATAATTAGATGATTGTAAGTAGAATTGGGATTTAATTTGGTGGATTTAGTGGTTGTGTGAGGTAGAAATGGAAGAAGATAAAGAATGGATGGCATTGGCTTGATGGAAGAAGATGAGTATGGAAGTTTCTCTCTCATATGACCAAATTTAAGAGTATTAACCCTATTTATAGTGGTTTTGATCAAAGGCCCAAATTCATTACCTTTTAAATCCAAAAGCCACAATTATTTCCTAACACCTTATACCCTTTTAAAATTATTTCTTTTATTTATAGGCCTTATTTAATCCCTCTTACTATCCTATTAATTCCCTTAATTCGAGATTTATATGTCTCTAGGAAATTCATACTTAAAACCTGAGAATAACTAACTTAAATTAGTACTTAAATCCTTTTTCAACTTCTATAAATTTTTTCTTGACATCTAAAAATTCGAATAACATCACCAACAAATTATCTAGAATTTTTTTTAAGCACTAGGTTATGCTATTCCCATGTCATTTTGAGCAAAACAAAAATATTTTTTGATTTGACTTTACTATATTATTATTCCTAGTGTATTATTGTAAAACTTAACTTTCATTTTTAACCATCTTATTGATTTTATTTCTATTTTAAACTTTGCCCAAAAATATTTTATAATTAATACTCTCATATTATAACTTTATTGCTATCGAGTATTGAAAAACATTATTCACCTTTCAAGCAACACTATCTACCAACATTCTCATAATTAGTCATTAACTATTTTAATGGTCTTATCTCAGTGTTGAATTATAATCATGACCATGTTATAAACTAAATCCTTGATCAGTAAAGAAAATGTTATTTGTCTTTTAGGAATCCTTCTCGAAAATTAGAATTTATAAGCCCAAGTTATACTGTTCATGAATCCTTAGATTTTTTTAGCGTTTCAAGTAGAATAATAATTCCATAATAGGGTTTTCTCAAAATAATTCTTAGTCTTCAAAAAGGCTCATTGAATGCGTATTTATAGGTTTTTGGTAGAGGGATTCCCATGTAATAAATAAAAAGTCTATCAGAATAGGAAGTAGAGTTTAAATAAGAATACAAAGATTCTAAAAGCCTTTCGAATGTAAGTTCAGATAGACTAAGGGCCATGAATGAGGTTTATGTAAACCTTAGGCCAAACAGTCTATTTGGACTTAGTTCCTTTGAACTTTAAGTTATGAAGTCTGTACATACTAAGGTTCATGCTTGCATGACTTATTACTTGGTCTCAAGCTAGAACCTAGAGTGCTTACAATTGCCCCTACCTTGGTGAGTTTCATGCATCATGTGTGATAAGACTCATCAAAGTAAATCCTAAATACTTACCTAATAAATTGTGCCTTAATTGATTGACAAAGTTGAATTAAGACTTGCCTTTACTGTAATTTCATATTAGTTGAACCATGACACAATTTGCATTTTGTAATTGAATTGTGATTTGTGATGAGGCTGAATTACAACTTGATTAACCTTTGAGGTAAAATCAAAATACATTTTATCTTAAATAAAGGTTAAACCATGGCATAATTGGTCAAAGCTAAATTATAACCCAGTTGACTTGAAAGTTGATTAAATCTAGAAGAAAGGTTGAACCATGTGGTGATTGGCTTAGAGAATGGTATAATTAGCCCTAAAGGCTAAACTATTACTTGATTAATTTTAAATAAATGTTGAATCCAGTATAAATAATTATTGGCTTGAAAAATAATTTTAAACTTTCTTACTGAAAGAGGTCCATGTGAATGTAAAAGAGCCATCTTGAATTTTTTTGGTCCATGTTGACTTAAAAGAAGAATTTTGAAGTTTCAAAGGTCCATGCAAACCATGAATGGGATTTTTAATCTTTTATATCCATGCCAATAATTGACAATTTTCTAAAACTTAAGGCTTTCCCTCTTCTTTTCCTTTTCTTCTTTTTTTCCTATTTCCCTTTTGCTTTTGCGTTACTTTGCATTTGCTGAGTGCATTGCTTTTGGATCGATAGGTCCATACGAATCACGTAGGTAGAAAAAAGATGGTTTATATAGACCTTAGGGTTTTTAGGGAAATTAGTTTGTGTAGGCTATTAGGCTTAAAAAAGTACTAGAAACATGTACATGTATTGAATCATATTCTATTTTATTCTAATCTTAATATCTATGTAGACTTATTTACTGTGTCATTAGAGTTTATGCGGACTTAATTTTTATCCCTTGGTAATCCATACAAACATAGGCTTTTCATAAAAAATGTTATTACTTTATTACTTATTTCTGTGACTCAATTCTCTATCTATATATGTTATGTATGTGAGATCCATGTAGACCTATATTGTTATAACTTTGAATGTTTATGGTCTATGTAAGCCTAAATCCTTTTATTTGTTTAGTTCGTGTGGACTTGGTTTTAGGAATAGTTAGAAAATACTTATATTTTTATTTTTCTATGACTATACTTCTTTCTTCTTTTGCTTTCTCTTTTATGCTCCATGCAGACCTTGTTGGGTAGTGGTTCGTGTGGACTTATTTTGTAGTGATCTTGATTCTTGATCCTTGTGACCTTAATAGCTTTGAAAGGAGTCTATGTGGACCTAATTCATTTCCTACAATGCACAATTAAGTTTTAGAATTATGTTATTATTCGTATCCCTCTTTTTTGAGGTCGGTCAAACTGGAATAACCAAAGATGTAACCTAAATCTCACTCTTTCAATCCCAAAAAGTAAGAATGAGATTCAAGAAATCTTAAGCCATTCCTAATTGATCACCTAGAAAAAGTGAGTTGCGCACCACAGGGTAGGAGTCACTGCCCAAAGAAAGTTGGAAAATACCTTATAAGACTAAATCAGAGAATGGTTTAAAACCTTACTTTTATTTATACCTTAAGTTAATGTAGAATATTAGATTAAATTCATAATTTTATCCTTTTCCCTAAGCAAATTTGGAAAAAAAATTCAATCACACAAGAATGTAATAAAATGAGATATTAACAAACATAAAAAAGGGTACACGAAATTAAAGAATAACATACATTAAATCGGGTCATTAATTATTTTTGAGAACTTTGGTTCTCACATGCCAGTTTCTAAAAACAATTTTTATTATTTTGACTTTTATTAAAGAAAAATAAAAAAATTCATTTTATTAGAAAACATTAATTAATTGAATGGAAATCAAATTGATTATTTTTTACAATGTGTAAAAATGATTTTTTACTCATTACAACATTCATGAAAAATATAGGGAAATATTCCAAAAGGAAATAAAGTTACATGGTAATTACCTAAAATACAATCTAATAAAAAATGAAGTTACAAGGAAATCATCTAAAATGCATTCTAACTCAAAAAATAGAAATTATATTGAAATTGCCTATGATACATTCTAACCAATAAAAATAATAATAAAAAGCGATAAAAAAACAAGGGAAATAAATAATGGCCCATCCATAATATATATTAGGAAAAGGGAATCTAAATAGATCAGGTGATTATTATAAAAGAAATCTCAAATACTCGCACCAAGACATTAACCTATATGTTAGTATGAATGAAATCATAAATAATAATTAAATTGAAATTATGAAAGAATTAAACAATATAAAGGACATAAAATGAATGATAATTAAATGATAAGAAACATGGTATAAATTAAATTATCCCATTTTGTAAATGAATGATGAAAGAAACATATAAAATTAAATCAGTATAAATAATAAAAAATAAAGAGAATATAATATTAAAAACAAATAAGTAGTAAATTACCTTATCTAACTAGTAGATGGATAATGAAGAAAATTAAGAAGGTTTCCTCATTTAGCTAATAGATGGATAACAAGAAATATCAAAATAAGGTTATCACACTTGATTGGCAGACGGATAATTAGGTAAAAGAGAAGGAAGAAAGAGAACTAGTTAACCTATAATGGAAAAGAACTTTGAAAATCTCCTTAAAAATGAGCAATTTGGTGTTAAAAAAGATTTTTTTTTTGTTTTTTAGAGCACATTTATTGAAAAAAGTTGACCCTTACCAATATTTTAGTGCTTAAAATTTATATTCAAGAACTATGCCATGAAATGACCTTTTCAGGTATGTAAAACAACCATTTTGCCTAGGCAAACGGCCATTTTGCATGGCCAAATGGGAAAGTTTTCAATTTAAACCTAGATTAGAAGACTTGAAATAGCCATTTCAAAAAGAGTTGAAATGGCCATTTTGAGGACCATTAAAATGGTCATTTTGAGGTTTAAACAACCATTTTGAGTTTTATCAAAATGGCCATTTTGAGTTATGTCAAAATAGCCATTTTGAGAGATCTTTAAAATGAAAACATTTTGTTTAAATTAGCAAAACTTATAAAAATCCTTTTTTATATCATTTGAAATTTAATAAAAACCCTTTTCAATTTTTTAAAATCATTTTTTTCAACCCCATACCCCTTTTGGGGTCAATATGGTAGGCCCAAGCCTTTAGCACCACTGTATACCCTCATTTTTTATGCAATTTAGGTTGCACTGTAAGCTTGTCTAGTTAGGCCAAAGATGTTTGGGTAAGTTTTTTTTTTTTCAAAAAATAGTGGACCCATTTGGCTTAGAGGAAAACCTTTTCGGTAAGATAATAGAGTTCTAATTCAAGAACTCTAACCTTTTTCATTATAAGGCAATCCACTCAAGAGCTTTAGAATCAAGTGTCAACATTTGCCCCCAACTTTAGGGAGGCAATTATAGAGTGTGTGAAGTGACCTAGAGTTTAAAAAAGGAGAGAGATGCATGCCTTATAAGGTGACCTATCTCATTTTAAGTGATTGGGTGAATATTTTGAGAGCTTGCCTTACTCAATGGGTGTAACACCCTCTGCCTATTCTCGTAGGAACTAGATAGGGAATTCTACTTCTAACTGGTCACCTATCCTTCCATTTCCCTAGGCTACATGCATTTAACTCTTATGATATCATTTACTTTATTTATCCATTCAGGGCATTTCTTTAATATTTCTATATGACCTTCTAATACTAGCTATATTTTATTGATAAAAATATATTTTATGTCCATTATCCATTTTACAAAAATTTGGGCAACATAATAGATACCGGGTGAAAAACCAAAAAAAATATTTTAACCTATGAAAAGCACTTCTAAAATCATCATATTCACTTTTCACAACTTTTGGACCTTATTGGTCCTCTAATCACTCAAACAATCACAATCACTCAATCAACACAATCAACAAAAGGTCTCAGACCCATAATTTTCAATAGCAAACATAGTCATAACATCAAAGTACTCAAGCATATATTACTCTGGTCACGCCAACCATAAGAGACTTAAAACATGTTTATATCATTTACATCATATGGGTCCATTCTCACTTATACACATATAAGTGCCAATTTTAACCATCTAAAGTATAGGAATTATACCCTTAAAAAGCTTATCTGCTACACTACAAAATGTTAAGGTTAAGCTACTAAACAATCTATAACTTGTGTATCGAAACACTGATACACTGAGTATAAAACTCAGTGGTGAATTTAATGCAATAAGTGCATATCATACATACATCCATGCATCATACATTTTATGAACTCATTATGCCATACAAAGAGTTAATTTATTAAAATAATATTAATTTAATTAATAATCTCCTTATTTAATTACCAGTGACATGCCAATTAATTAATTTTTTCCAGTTTTCATCAAGTGACTGTTATCTATATTTAAAGTCATAAATCCATTCCTATTATTATTCATTACATTCATTTCTATATTTAGGCCCATACTAGAAAGATGACATTTAAAGGCACTAGATAAAAAGGGAATCTAGGCTGTGTAGTGGCCCATATTTTGGACCTCGGTAGCTGCACCTACCTAGTGCAGTAGCCCCATATTAGATGTCAGTGGTTACACCCACCTAATGTAGTGGCTCGTATCAGGACCTCAGTAGCTACACCTACCTAGTGTAATGGCCTACATAAGGACCTTAGTAGTTGCACTTGCCTAGTGTGGTGGCCCATATTAGGACCTTGATAGCTGTACCTACCTAGTGTAGTGACCTAATACCAGAACCTTGGTAGCTACACCTACATAGTGTAGTGGCCTATATCAGGACCTTAATGGCTAGCTGCACTCACTTACCAAATCACATAGGCAATGGCTTAGGTGGACCAATACCCTCAGTAGCTGCTAACTCCCTAGTTAATCGGTCAACCCATCTAGTGGGTGTCTAACTAATGGGCCAACTCAATTTATTATATATTGTTTAGTTATAGGTCATTTTATGAAAAATGTACTATTTATTTAGTCATTGACACTATTCGTTTGGTCATTTTTCTTATGTCTCACTTAACATAATTTCATCGATAGCCATGCCATACCATATTACTGTTAGTTGTATGCCCTAGAGCACAAGCATATTATGTACATAGAAACTCATTCATTAATCAAAAGGCATTACTTTATTACTT
>CANXYI011505170.1:0-10312 GCA_948208565.1 Hura crepitans
TATCCATGTGAATATCTATTGTTAGGTTTCTAATGAATTTGTTTCTTAAACAAGCATCCACATGTTATCTCCAAGCATCACTATGCTTAAAGCTTGTGAGAACTATTAGTTGAGTAAGTCAATGAGCATAACATGTGCTAGTTTATTGGTATTAACAATGTCCCATCTTGTTAATCCTATGTGTAGGGATAGTTTTGGTATTTTGCATTTGCATGCAATAAAAATCTCTCATTATGAACACTTCATAATTTCCTTTACACTGTGACCATATACTGAGGACTTTATTACATAGTTTAAGATCATATAACACAAAATGAATTAACATAAGCACTAATGTAATAAAGAATTCCTTTCAATATAAACAAATGTTTAAAATGAGCATAATATTCCCTATTACACATGTGCTTTAGGGCATGTAACTAATAATTTGAAGTTGCCACTTGGTTTTACACTAGGACCTATTAATCTTTTGCTAAGAAATGGTTAAAAATAAGCTTTTATTTATGCCCTAAAAATATTCCATTTTGCATTCTAACATTTATCAATCTTGTATCATACAAATAAGTAAATAATTAGAAGTGTACGTACCACCTTTGCACACAAGGGAAAGTAAACTATTATAATTAAAATATACAATAAAGCATAAATACATAAATCACACAACCATAAATTGGGTCATTCATTTAATCACTTGGTGACTTGACAATTACCTATAATTCTATAGGAATTGGTAGTAATTGCCTAATCCTATCTTTAGTAGATTGGCATTTGTTAAAAATAGATATTTATTGTGACTATTACTAATGAAAATTAGAACAATTTTATTATGCAAACACCAATTAATTATGTAGAAAAATCATTATTGTGAGGTTAGATTTTACATGTGAAACGAGTTAATTAAACTACCCATCATAACACAAAATAAAATGAAAGAATTAAATGTACAAAATGAAGAAAAGGATGTAAAATAAATAATTGGTATCACTTTTACATCATCAAGCTAGTGTGGACAATACGTATCTCTTAAGTATGTCTGTGTGATGTTATGTATCCACTACTTTTTGGTTGTTCATTTGGACCACATTACCCTGAGAAAGAGCATTTTACACACACTAAAACAAAATGGTTAGGAATAGAATATGCAATCTAAGAGGAGGTTAAAATTCATTATATTAATACATACATGAATGAATTATGGGTAATAAATCTATGAATAAAACATGCATCATTAACCAATATGAACAAATGTTAAGACAACCATTAATTCATATTATAAGGCTTGTATGGACTATATATAAGTGGGTGTATAGAAAGAATATGCCTATATGGCCCAACCTCGATATGAAAGTAAGGTTATGTGGACAGATTGCACACAAACAAACACACACACATACCAATTACATGAATGACTAGAATTCATTTAATATAACATGATCGTATTGATATCATATAAATGACAAGTAATGATATTTATAATGAACATTACTTTTTCATCAATAACTAATTAACCCTAAACATAACTAAGCATTATTCTTAAAACATAAAATAGTTATTCCATACAAGTCCATATAGATTACAACTAATAAGATACAACATCTAATAGGTCCTTATGGATATAATTCCTCATGAGAAGAGGTTTATATGGATTGTGATTAACTACATAATATCAAGCTAAATAAAGAACATTTAAATCATGAAATAAAACATAAAGGTTTCCAACCTACTCCTGTAATTAGTGTTGGAGTTATCAATCCTCAGAGATCATTAGTAGCTAAAGGATACAATGGATTATGTTATGAAAATAAAGGCCTTAGATCTTACCTATTGATTACACTCTAAGTAATAATGAAAAAAGTTTGGGTTTTGGAAAAAAAATAGTGATGATTTGGACTAATAGGGTAATTCTTGTGTCAAAGTTTTCTCCAATTAACTCTTGATAATTAGTTATCTCTTTAGGTTGATAAGGTAGATATTTATAAGTGTCTAGCGAGGCTTCCAAATTCAATTAAATAGTAAGTCTCAACAGAGTACTAATAGGAGGATTGATATTCTAAAAGCTTTTCAAAATGTCATTCGTTCGGATCTGGGCTTAATGACAGTGGTCCATACAAACTGTGTGCTTTAAAAGCCTAATAGCACAGGGGCCTTAGGCTAAGTTCATTTTGGGTTATCTATTTTCTCATCCATAAATATGTTAGGCCAATAAGTCTATGAGGACTTACTTCTATTAGTATATTCAGACTTGATTTTAAGCTTTTTTGTCTTATTACTTTGGCTTATCTCTATCTATCATCGTAGGTAAAAAATTACCTTACTTTGATATGTGCTATTAAATACAAAAGTAATAGTGTATATCAAAGTAACTTAATAAGAATAGCTTACCCAGCCTACTAAACAAATCAATAGCTGTGTCACCAACTCAATTTTATTAGGTAAGAGAAATTAAATTTAATTAATGTCAAATTAGCTTGTAAAGCTAAACCTTAAAGAAGGTGAATTTGCTTGTAAAGTTGAATCCTTATAATGAGGGATTGGCTAGAGGCTAATTCTTTATTATTGGTGGATTGGCTTAAGGCTGAATTATAAGTTATGTATTGGGTTAAAAAGGTGAATCCTAAAGTAGGATTGGCTTAAGAATAAATCCTGAGATTAGATTGACATGTGAGGCTAATCCTAGTGACGGTGGATTGGCTTTTGAAGGTAAACCCTAAAGTTAGATTAGCTTGAGTGGCTAAACCTAAATGGTAGCAAATTGAGTCGTTAAGCTAAACCCTAATGATAAATTGGCATAAAAATAAATTTAGATGTTGAATATAAGGTTATAGATTGGCTTATAAAGCTTAATTCTGAATAGTAGATTGGCTCTAAGCTGAATCCAAATGTGTGATTAGAATAAAAATAAATCTAAGGTTGTAAATTGGTTTAAAAAGATGAACCTAATGTCGGATGAGCCTTCAACTAGATTTAAATGATGTGCTTATTTAAACTAAGGATTGAATTGATTTTTTATTAGACATGAAACTGAATTAAACTACTTGATCAAAGCAGCTTTAAAGATAGTACAGCTAAAAAACATATGACTTGACCAAATGTTACATGAAAAAGTAAGAAACATTTGATAAAGCCAGTTAGTGTTGATTGAATATTGCATTTTTGTTTCCATTACCATAGAATCATGATAATAAAGCTGGCCTATAGTACATTTAGTGGACAAACTAAAGAGATAGTTATAAACAAAGTCCATGCAAACTTATTAATAGTTTTAAAACTTCGACAGCTTTCCTTTACCTTTATTCTTTCTCTACATTCTATTTTGCTTTCCTTTTGACTTTCTCTTAATATTCAACCCTTCTATGGTTAATGGCTTTTGACGTCCCTACTTATTAAGTCTACCCATCAATAAGGATATGTTAGCAACCCATTAGGCTTCACTACCTATTTTGCTATTGCTACTGTCTAAAACTAATGCTCTAGCATCTTCAATGTCTTTAGCCAACACTAAGATGCATATCCCAAAAAGATTCATCAATTTTTTCCTCATCAATAGGCAAAATCTATTTCGACAATGAATGGAGACCACTTTAAGGATAAAACTCTTATGTTTGATGATTTGAGGTGCCATGTGTGCTCTAAGGCATACCCCTCAATATTCCTTAACCCCTAAACTTCTATTGCTAGTTTATTTTCAATTTTTATAGTATGCATTTTTGAATTCTACCACTCTATTGTTTTTGATGTAATAAGTTTATGTAGACTAAATTACTAGGTAAATGGTTCATGTATACCTTAAGACTTAGAAATAAATATGTGTGCACAAATTTATTGGTAGAAAAATGATCTAATATAGTATATGTGCCATTTTGATTGTTTTGAGTCTATTAAGTTGTGATGGTCCATGTAAACTATGTTTGTGAACTACTATAGTATGTGCAGACCTACTTTTATGCTTTTACATATGTGTGGACATTGTGTTATGTAGAATTAAATTTTATTGTCATTTGCTTATTCTACTCTTCTGTGAGGTCTATACAAACCAAGCATGGTGTGTTGTTCATGCATAATTTTATTTTGTTCCTACACAATTAGTTTATTTAGACTCCTATTTTTACCAAATTGGTCTATGTGGACTTTATCTCTTCATGGATATTAAAAAAACGGACCATATGTTAGCTTTATGATATTTTACACACACTATGAATACATACCTTTTTCATTATTTTTGCAGACTTAGTAGAAATGTAAAGGAACTTTGTAGGGCTATCATTAATGGTTTACTATTATGCCTATGTTAGTGAAGGACTAGACTAGGGCTTTTAGAAATTTATCAACAATCTAGTTATAGGAGATTTCTAGAGGGACCTACAGGCATTAAGAGCCCTTATGGATAGATGGATGGACATGACTCACACCTTTTATCTTAGGTTTATCGAGAAGACTATGACCCTTTTCAACTAGGTTTTTACCCTATTTTGCACAAGCCATTGCATTCGACACTTGCTACTACTATTCAATGATGTGATTCTAAGAGATATGAGACTTTTTTAGCTTTGTTCCATAAGATCAATCCCAAAATATATGCTGCACAAGCTTACAAAAGAGATAGATCGATATGGTTCTTATATCTTAATTAGAGATTGATTATTATGCCTACTTCTTCATTCTTTTTCTCTTAGGCACAACCTTTGAGACACTCCATAGTGAGTCCAAATAAGAGTTGAAATATAACAAAAATCCAACATCTTATTATCTGAATTACAATAAAAACATTTTCAATACATGATAAGAATATAGCACTATAAAAGCAATTTTAACAAAAACCACTCAATACGTTAAATTATCTAGGGATCATTAAGACAAAAATCTAGCAGCATAACAATTGTATTAGTGACACAATTACCATTATGTATAGTAACCTTTATAAGAAAAAACTTTTATGTTTCATACATCCTCATAGTATATCATATCCATAATTCCCCACTCTCAATTCGTGTAATCTCAGTATTTCATCCCATATCATTAATAAAATTACATACATTCAACATCCATATTGAGCATTCCCAAAACAAACATAAATTCTATGCAACCACATATACAAGTTAGTTATCTAAAACATAATGCAATGACCACTTATTAACATATATCAATACAATCTCAAAACTATACATAAATCCCCATTAATCTTATATACATCTTATATGACAAAAAAAAAAATCACACTATACCATATATATGTAATCATCATAAAAAATAAATAATATCTTTACAAAAAACCATTGATACACATGCTTATACCTATAGCCTTTTTTCCAAAATATATGAGTTCATACTCAGAACTTTACACAAAATCATATACAGATTACACATAAACCACAAAAGTAACTTCCCATCAAAATCCAATAATCTTCTATTTGTAAATTCTCGATCATGTAAACTTAAAACATTACACATCACAAAACAAATGATATGTAAAGCTTTGTAGCTTACTGGTGTATCCAATAATAATATGCTCATACATACTTACCACTTAAAATACATTGTTAAAAGTAATATATACTATATGCATGACAAACACATTGTATAAGTAGTCTATATCTAATACAAAATAAACTCATCTTAGGTAATTTGTAACATATACTTGCTTTTACAACAATTATCATTAACATGATTTATTTGCAATTTAGTTATTACTTCTCTTTATATATAATTACCTTATTTAGTAACCATATGATTTCTAGCTATAGCCATGTTATTATTATTTAGATGTACCATGCTTTTTATCATACACAATTATCAACTCATCATGGAACACTCTTATAATATATTACTCATTCGATTTAACATCTTATAACTTTCTCATGATTAAATACTAATAGTAAATAAATATAATGCACGTAACATGCCAATCAGAATTTTGCAAAACCTATTTTCATTATTAGATAGTTTATTAGGTTTAAACAGTTTCTTTTTACTTTGCCCAAACTCAAAAGTCAACATCCTGATACTAAATAATAGGATACTGGGCCATAGAGGCCTCATCAATTGTGAAATGGCCCAAATGGAAATTATGATGTCTACACCAAAATGATATGCATGCAATGGGCCTATTTGGCCATATAGCTATTGCATTACAAAAATGTAGATTTTTGCTTGTGCAATAGCCTATGTTGACCTTACAGCATCTACACCCACATGATTTGTTTGTAGTGGCCATATTTGACCTTATTCTAGCTATGCCTACATAAATAAACAAGCATAAAGGCCATATAGAGGCACTAAAGTACCATAGAAACTATTAAAATCCCTAGTTAAATAGTCAACCTCTCTAGGCTAGGTTGTCTAACTAATATGGGCTATCACCACTCTTTAATGAAGTTTCACATACTTAGCATAGTTTAGCTATCACTATTCTTTAATAAAGTTCATAGACTTAGCATAGTTTATGTACATTTTACAACAAATGACTATAGGATAACTATTACCATATTCTTCATAAATACTCTTTTAGGCCATTTAGCCATACTACTTACATAACAATGCCATCATTATTAATAGACAAATTAGCCACATGTAACACTACCTAAAATTTCTTTTCTTAAGTTAAGACATAAACATCATCATTTTCATTGCCATTTCTAATTACATGGCATTCATTATAACTATATCATCATTTTATTCTATGTATCATACACTTGCATACTTTTCTTTATAATATTTCATTTCATTACTTTTATTCATAAAATTTTATTTCTCGTGTTACATATCACTTTTATTGCTCAAATATACTCATGTAAACAATACACACGTACATAAACATCATTACCTACAATTACCATATCATTACTTATATTCCACTAACATTAACTTAATACACTCTCAATTTTATATATATATATATATATATCTGACTTTGTCACTTATCATCTTCATGCATATTTACATGCCAACCATATGGATTATATATTTACTCACTTTCATAACTTTAATGTGATTAAACCAAATCATGTTTAATTATTTACATATTATAACTCATATATACGTCCTTATCATCCTAACAAAATGTGTCAGCTTATGCATCTATACAATCCAACATCACATTTTCACATTTTATATGCAAACTAACATATCATTTTAATCCATGTTATGCTACTTTTAGCTAGCAATAAGATTAACCATACCTTTCATACCCATTTACTAGACATAACACATAACTTAAGCTAATTACATACACTATCAATGTATCACTGATGTGGATTAGTTTTGGCCCATTACATGTCATTCACATAAACAACTTTTCTTCTTCATTTAACTCTAATTGGATATTTATTAAATATAATTCAACTCCCTAACTATCACACATTATAAGCAGATCATATACATGTATCCTTTTATCATGAAACACACACTTTAATGGTCACAATCAATCTTTAAAGCATAAGATTAGTGGATACACATAGCAATAATGTTTAAAGCACTCGTCTAAACCTCAAATGCCTTCTTCTAGCTTTTTTCCTTTATCTCTCTCTTCTTTCACTTCGAACATAAAGCTTTCAAATTAATAAAATCCAAATAAATTCCAACACTTATCAAAATATTAAATTGACTTAATAATACTTTAATTGATATCAAATAACATCTCTAAAATTATAAAGAATAAAAAAAACTGTGACACCCTTTACCTAATTTAATTGCCATACCTAAATAAGGAATGCTCACAAAAATGTGTTGTCAACTTGCTTATCTCTTTCTTTTTTGCTTTAAAATTTGATTAAATTAAAAACTTTTTAAATTTGATGTTAGGTTAAAATTAAAATCTTAAAAAATCAATCATTAAAATAATTAAAATCCATTTAACAAGTTACATTCATTTCTAAAATCCTCATGTCAAAAATTTGGCATCTTAACTAGTGTAGTGGTACAATATCCCAAAATGAATAGTAACCTGCACATAAAAAAAACACTTTTATAATCCATTCATCACATGTTCAAAACAAATTGGTCCTCTTGACTATCCAACATCAACTCAAAATCCTAACATCACAAAAACATTTGCAAGTAACATCAAAATATAGTTTAAAAACCCATTTGACTAGTTACAAAATAATAACAATCCTAAATTAGGCCTAATCCCTCTTATGTTTCATACATGTGTCTTCTAATCATTTACATCACCATAATAATAATTACAAACTAGTGAATTACCTAAAAAGTATCTTACTCTTGATTTGCAAAAAAATTGAAGGCTTTGACTCTAATATTATTTTTCAACCTACACATCGTAAATAAAATAATACACTAAGCAAAATTTGCTTAATGGTGTATTAAGGTCCTCATGCAAAATTAAGCATATCTATATGAAATGGAAATTAAATACATATATCTACATACTCATATGCTCATGTTATACTCAGAGCAAAAGGAAGACTTATGCATGCATTAACTTCATACAAATAAAGATTTACCATAATAACCATATTCAAGCATAATCAAACTCAAATATCATATTGGTTAGTGAATTACAACATTTATGTAATATATAGCCCACACTTAATGAAACACTTATCTATATTGGATAATAGGGACATGGGTAACTTAGGCCATTAGAACTACAAAGGTTCCAAACCGAACCTAAAGGTCATTAACAGACTCAAAAGTCATTACCGAACTAAATGGTCATTATCAGAACTTATAAATCATTACTAGACCTGAAGATCATTAAAAAACACTAATGTGGTCTAGTAGCTATTAAACCCTTAGTTAATCGGTCAACCTATCTAATCTATGTTCTTAACTATATGGGATAATCACCAATTTATTGTTGGTTTTATCATACTTATGCAGCTTAAGCAAAATTTATGTAGTTGGTTAAGCCAACAAATGGTCAATTAGGAAACAATATCATTTATGCTTCTATAAAGTTCATCATATTTATTTTTAAGCATATATCAAATAAACTTAATAAGTTCATGTGCACATACTACATAACATGATTATCTTCACTTAGGATATCAATATAATCATACATGTGTACATCTTCTCATAATCAACATAACCATGTAAGGCAATACTTCTTATTAAAAAAAACCATGCATTATTCCACAATACACTTTTTGGCCATATTACCTCGCATATATTACATACACATAAATCTAACTTATTAGGCTTGTATGAACACATAACATATCTACATTGAATCTCATAGGCCATTTGGCCATATCATATATATACATACACAAAATGCTCACCTATCACTCTTCATGCATTAACACAACAACTCCTATACAAACATAAAGGCATTTATACATACATGCTAACACATAACATAATGCACCCTAAAACATACAATTCATGCCCTTTTACCATTTGAGCATCTCTTATCATAAAACCTTCATATGCATTCAACCGCATTCAATATATTATAAACTATACAGTAGGTCATGGGTCATTATCACATATATTAATAATTCAACATACATGGATAATACTCAATTCACATGCACATTTCCTACGTAGGCCATTTGACAATACCACCCTCATGTGTCTACCATGCATACCAACACACTTAAGACAACATATACATAGAAATTAATCCACCTAAAATATTACAATGCATTAATGCTCATTTATGGTATTTTAACACTCACATATTCAACATACATACTCATAAATGAATAAACACACATATACATTTCAATCTTCTATAATTAGACATACAATAAGCCTAAAAGATGATTATGAGCCCATTCATCCCTTCTCCTTTCGCTTATCCTTTTGATTCTCACCCAAATTAACAACTGATTATATATTTGATTTAGTAAAAATCATATAAAAACAAATATGCTTCAAAAATTATAACCGAACTCATAGATGGACTCTTGGGCATTTATAGAACACAAATAAAATATTAGAATTAGAAAAAACTTATCAAAACCAAAAATGGTTAGTATTCATCGAGAATTAAAACTGAGCAAATCTTTTAGTTCTTTTGAATATTCAACTTCTAATAGCTTCTAGGGGTCATAGAGGCTTGGAAGATTTGATTAGGTGTGAGAGAATATTTAGAATTTAGGGAAAATGGAAGCAAAAATCAAGCTTCTAAGGAGGAGGGAGGTGTCGACTAAGAGAGGAGAGCAAAGGGATGAAGTACTATTCACCATTTGACCAAAAATAAATGAATCATGACCTTTATATAGTTTGCGCAAAATTCCTATTTAGTCCTCTTATGTTTCCTCCCTTATTTCAACTCTAATTACCCTTAATTAATCTTAATATAACTCCCTTAAAATCCTATAATGATGCCATATAACCCTCCAAA
>CANXYI011505249.1:0-17813 GCA_948208565.1 Hura crepitans
ACCTTCATGCTACTACACTAGTCGGGTAACAAAATATCAATATATAGAGCTCTAATACAATAAATAAATACTAACTTGAAGGTCTCAATCCCCAAATCCTAACCACATAGGTCTCTTGACTATAAAGGTCTCAAATCCTAACTATAATGGTCTCTATAAGGTGACCTACAATGGGTAATTAGGCACCAAAATACCCTAGCAACTGCTCTCTTTCAGTTAATCAATCAACCCATCTAGTGAGTTGTCTAATGTATATGGGCCATTGAGCTCTTATTCCAATTAGTATAGTTTACTCAATTTGTTAGTTGAATTTTGATCACCTTATAATGCCTTATCGACATTGTCATTATACTTTATGTTATAAAACCATTATGTACATTGTTACCATAATTTGATATAGTTGTAGGCCATAGTTATATTTTCACTTCCTTATCTCTAATACCATATTTATTTGCTCATTACATGCTAATTATGGTCATTATTATAACGTCACACATTATGTCCCAATATAAACTTATACATACATGTTATGTATCACACACATGTTCACAAGTACATACACATTATTCATCTTATACGTGTATTATTTCGTGCCAACACCAATATACTTTCCATCATAGATCATGACTATTCATTTTAGATTATTATAATCCAATGTACACCTATTATATGACAAATCAATAAATTACCACAATGTCCCTACCTATTCCATATTATGTTCACTATTTTCAATTCTTCATATTTTATTCATTTTTCATTCGGTTCTCATTTTGCCAGTTTCATTATCATTCTTTAAACACTAAATTACCCTAGTGACTAATTTAGGGTTACCCTAGCCCCTAAATATGACCAAACCCTAAAATGCACCTATTATGGAAAATTACACTTTTTAATAAAATAGGCATAGGTTTTATTGAATACACTTATAAAGATGTGCCACATCATCTCGAGATCAATCCTACAGCCTCTATTCACCTCGATTCTTGTGTTTTAACTTCTTCTTTAAATTCAAAAATATATCAAACATTAGAAAAAAAATATAAAAAAATATATATACATATCCAATTTCAAAATTAAAAGAATAACCATGATCTAAAGTGTATCTAGTTACCTAGAAAAATACTTGATTTTTGAAATGAGGCTCGGTTCAGTTTAGGGGTTCAAAACCCTAAAATTTTGAAGCTCTATTTCTCCATCAAAATTGCTTCCTTTCACAAAACTAAGGCTGGAATCAAGTTCTAAACATTGAGAGGATCAGTTTGTATATAATATTCAAAGGTTTTCGATGTGTTTTAGATGAGAAATGGAAGAATAAAGGGAAAAGAGAGTGAGTGACCATAGAGAACTCTTTTTTTTTTAAAAAAAAATAAGAAGGAAGATGAGCTTATTTTCCTATTTTAGAGTTATCCACACAACCACCATTTATATTAAGATGGTGAATGGTCTCGGTTGTCATGTGGTGATCGAATGGCCTAGATTAATCTTATATACATTTTAACCTTCAAAAATGCAAAATAAATCCTAGAGGCCTCCAAAAACCATGCTTTCAATGCCAAAAATTAATAATTTACTCAATTAAAGGACCCCAAAAATTTTAGACCCAAATTCCAAGAGGAACTATGTTAGCTATTCACTCACGTAATTAAAAAATTCTAATTAAATACCAAACAACCTCAAAAAATTCCAATTCCTTCACCATTAGATTATTTAGAATTTTTAACTTTCAATATATGCTATTTTTAGGTTTGTCCGGGCATATCTCGGTTAATTCTTAGCATGATGTAAACTAAGGTAACTATTCACTAAATATCAGCATAAAATGATTTATTAGTTCTACTAAAAGTTCTAATTATTTCATTTTCATCATCCTTTTTCCTATCAAAGTTTTATGATTAGTACTCCCCTTTAGCTTCCTTAGTGTGACTCGATTACTTAAGAAACTATTCCTGCCCTGGGAGGTACTATTCATGAAATCAAAAATTCTTAAGTGTTACAATCTTTCCCCTCTTAAGAAATTTCATCCTCAAAATTTCCTCAGTAACACTAGTGCATATCATACATTTATTACACCTTTTACATTACTTTATTCAATGAGAGATCATGCTTAAGCTGGGTTACTAATTATTATTAGCTGTAATTACGTACTCAAGTTCTCATACAATCCATTTACATATAATTTCTTAAATGATACCAAGCTTATTCCTAGTCATTGATAGCCTCATCATTAAACTCTTATGATCTTTCCTTATATTTTTGTTCTAGAGTTACAATAGAATAAAATAGTTCAAAAAGAATTTAATTTCTAACTTCTATCCATTTAGTAGATGAAACATCTCATTCTTGGCCACTGGTTATATGATGTCAAGTCAAAGTACATTCACCCACGTTCAAAGCACACTATGTAAGAAGTCTCATGTATCCCTTGTAAGACCCCTTTTTCCTTAATCTCTTACACTTCTAGTGTATCATATGTCATAATAATACATATATCTATTTGCTTTAATTTTAAATTTTGACTTTCCCCTCTTTGACTTAACTCATTCCATACATGAGATAATCCTCTTATAATTGGGTTTTCTTACTCACTATGCTAAATCAAGTTCCATTTGCAGTTTCACCAGCACTACTTTATCTTTCATCTATTAGAATTCAATTTTCGTCATTATGATCTGACACTTAATTCTCTATAGATAAAAAGGGATTTATGATTCTTAATAGTCATGTAAACATAACTCCCATTACTATACCACTAGTGTTTTCTTATCTTTAGAGGCAAAAATAATTGTTGTCAATTCCCCAAATCATAAATCAAGTAGTTTCACCTATGTGATTCTAGTGGTTCTAACCTCCTTACAATAATTTGTCACTTCTAATAAACTTTGGTTTAAGGTTCTCCTACCTATCATAGTTCCTCTAGTCTACTTCCCCTTTTAAGACATTAAGTAAGGGCTCTTTTATTTTTTTTCTACATCTCAACTCTCTAGTACTTTCTCATGTTTGATTATCTAGTATTCATTCTTTAAGCAATCTTACAACAGCTCTATATTTTTAGCTTCACTATAAAATCAATCCCATCTATGTCTCAAGGTACCACTTCTCTCTTTGACTCATCTCACTTTAATTTACAATATTCCTTTTACCTTATCTTCTCAAATGTCACCCTATTACTCACCACTATTAGTGTATTATGTCAATTCCCTTTGTATTAGGGATAGATGTATGTCATGCTTTAGCTACAATTATGTATGCATAATAATGAATGTAATATGAATGAGCAATATAAGTATGTAGGATGTCAATATGCAATTTATGGCAAATAAAGCATAACACAGCCCTAATCTCAGATGCATCAAGAAAGAGGAAAATAGCCCTCATCCTTGAGGATATTAATAAATACTTTAGGAGTTTGAACTCTTTTATTATCCATAACCTCTTCTTTAAACTTACTCTTCTCACTTTTTGCTCTCTGCTCTCTCTATTTATCCTTACTTATTCTTTTTTCTCCATCAAGACACTAATCACTAACACATCACACTTATTATCTAGGCATATGATAACCATTCATCTCTAATATTCTCTTAGAATATATTCACCATCACTGTTAGATCTTTCTCACTATAAACATAACTCTTCTTTTGATGTATACTCTTTCTTATAGAGGATTATTTATATAGCCTAAAGCTTGAATCGTAGCTATTTTACTCACCCAATGTGTTCATCAGTTTACAAGACATTTCTTAGTTCATTCAGTCACTTACAAAGTACAAGTGAGCTATAATAGTCTGGCTTCGGGACTTCCCTAGAGATCACCTATTGTGAGTACTACTTTTGACTAAGCACATTTAACTTTCAAGTTTTGATATGATATAGTGACTTAGTACTAGTATGATTACACCCTTATAGACCTTATTGTCTCAGCTAACTCATTCATCATTTTCCCCTAGAAAATCAACTGCCTCTATTCTTTTTAGTCCTTTAAATGGATTCCTTACCCTACCTAAGGTTATTGTAACCATATTAGTGTAGGAGGTAAAAGTATCTATGCCTTGACTATGGAAGTGTATCCATAAACTATCTTTCATTCTAGTGGTAACCCTAGTAATTCATTAGGGAAAATATCAAGGAGTTCTACCATTATTGGTCTTTGATTGACATTAGGCTCTTTCTGTCCAGTGCCAACTATAGGTATAAAGTAGTCTTAACTTTTTTGGATTAATTTCCTTACTATCACTGCTGAGATCATATTGGATGTGAAATTAATTCTTTTACACACTATTATAAATTTCCTTTCCTTTTGCTATATAGAGAGTAAGCCTATCTTGTTTGCAATCTACTACTGCATGATATTTAAGTACTAATCCATTCCTAATATAACATTAAACTCATTTAGAGGTAGTTCAATTAAATAGGTAAAGAAGGTGTATTTTTAGACAACTAATAAGCTATCTCTATAAACTCAATTCACTATCACACATTGTCTTATCAGGTCATTAACCAATATTTCAATATCTAAGGGTTTAACATGAAGGCCTCTATCTTGTGCTACTACACGCATACCTAAGAGTATGGGGAACTTGGATTTACTATTGCCAAAATTGAAAAATCAAAGAAATTAAAGGTATCAATAGTCATATCAAGGGTATATGCTTCTTCCCTAGTTTAAATTGTGTACTAGTGAGTTGGTACTCTTACTTTAGTCTTTCGATTGGATTCATCTCTGGGCCTCTAACAAGGTCCTACTTTATCTATTTATTCTTCTTTTAACTCTTAGTAGGTGTAAGTGAAAGAGTCTGGAGTCTAGAAAAATCATTTATGTCTGGCCTTAAAGCCACCCTTGTAATACTTTTTGAAAATTAATCTCTAGCATATGACTCTATACCTTCGACTATGTGTATTACGCAGTAGGAAAACACTCCTAGCTATAGAGACTAGAGCACTAGTGACTAGCCTCTATTGTGGTCTAAGTCTGGGTTACCTTACTAGGCTTGATCTCTGATTAGGAGCTAGTTTCTATGATGATGAGGTACTAGGGTCATATTTTCATCTCTTACTGGCTTCAGGTACTGAACAAAATTGTCTCGTGATAAAAAAACCTCTCTTTCTAAGAGTGTTCCTATCTCTCTTGTCTATACCTAAGGAATCAATGGCTCTCATCCCTTCTACATAGGCTAAATAGGGTCCTTAAAAGATCTATGATAACAAATGTTGCTATAATGCTAGTGATAAAGGGGGAATAATAGCAATTACAATCTATCTAGTACTAATATCGGTAGTACTTGCACAAGTTGATCAAGCTATATGTGTTATGCTAGAGCTAGTTGCGCTGCATCACTAGATATAGCAATTATGGAGTTTATTAGCTCATTTATTATGGTAAAAGTATGGCTTCTACCTTCTCTACACTAGTAGGTGACCTCTGATCACTCATCCTTGATCTATATCAAGAAACAATCATTAGCCTCAATTAGTATAGTGTTTGTGTGATTTATATATGTATGTAAAGCCTATGGCACTCATATGCAGCATAAGAATGCCTAAACTGGGCTCTGATACAACCTAATGTGACACGCTTCACCCGACCTAGTTGTTGGATCTAAATAAGAGATGGCACATTATGACACCTCCTAACCGAACAATTGCTAGCTTGAACAAAAGATGACACGTTAACCAATTATGCTATTACTTAATTGCTTCACTGTGGTGTGGTTACATTATGAGCATCGAGGGCCTACATGTATTCTTAAGGTACATGGTATGGGAATTACTCATTAAAATTGTATTTCTATGTCTAATGAAATTTTGTCAGCATAATAGCTACCCTATGGCATATCCCAAAATAAACCTGCAAAAATAACACTTCTATAAGAGTTTACAACCTCAACTCCATCATCTGGGTCCTTTTGACCCTCCAATCTGATCGCCATTACACAATCTAACATCAAACACATCTTAGTCGTACACATATTTCATCATCATAATATCATACCATAGCAAACATATGTCATATGACAATTATACATTATTAACATGTGTTTATTTAATTTATATAAACAAGATACATGTGTATATATTATTGCACTAGACATATACCTTACATATACACATTTGATTTCCACTATTTATTTTCACATCATGGAAATGATATAAACCCATTACCAACCTGAGGCTATCCAAGCCACATTGCACTGGTGTCTCATGAGGTTCCTTCTGGTGCTGAACTTGTCAACAACCTTCGTATCAAGAAAACACAATGTGCTATGTAATATGCTTAGTGGTGTATTCGATGAAACATGCACACATTAACTTATGTATATATTTGTATCACACACATGCCTTTTAAGTTCAACTATACCATTTACCCTTTTTTTATGTGTTCATCACTTATATTTGTTCCTTAATTTTTTTTGTTTCACCAATTTCCTTCATTCTAGTATTTACTCTTTTTATTGTTTGCATGCATTAGTAAGTTAATATAAGTTAAACTCTTACCATAAGTCTATATATATTTTATTATATTATGTCTATATTAATTCAAATAATTACAGTCTTGAAATTTAGTTCTTTGTCTATATGTAATGCTCGAAAAATCTCGGTGTTATAAATAGTACCTCTTGAGATGTGAATAATATTTCCTAAGGCTAGGGACACTAACTTTACTAAATGGAAGTACTAATTATAACATAATTATGAGTGAACTTTGAAGTCAAAATGAGATCGTTTAGATGGTTAAAAATGATTATTAAGTTTTACGGTAGTGTCACGTGAATAGTAACCTAGTTTTATCTGAACTATAAAATATTTAAAAGTTGGTTAGAAAATTCAGGGATTTATACAACCTAATACTTAAAAATTATAATTAGGCTGTTGGCATTGGAATTGGAATTTTTAGATATCAAGAAATAATTTTTTGAAAATCGAGTAACATTAAAACTAGTGAATTTAATCGATTTTCCTCATTTTTCGAGCTTCGATTCTTAAAGGAGTGTGGAGCATAATAAAAGTGAATTTTATAAATAAAATTAACTATCAATGGGGTTTAGAAAGAGGAGGGAAAATGAGGGAAAAATGCATTAAAAATAAATAATTTTTTGAAAATTATAAAAGGGGTCAAATATTCACAAAAGTCAACATTTTCTCTCCATTCTCTCCTCCCTTTCCACCTTAAGAAGCCGTTGGCTTTTTCCTTGCTTCTCCCTCATTTTTCTTCTTGTGTTCTTCTATTTAAGCTCCTTCTTGACCAACCAAAAATATTTTTGGTGCCCCTACACCCTTTAGACTATAAAAGAAGTGGAAAACTTGGAAGAAACTACTTGAATTTACTGGTTTATAACCCTGATGAATAGTAACCAAAATTGGTTCAGGTGAGTTTTTTTTACTTTTAATATTTTTCTTAGGTTCTACAGGTGCCTAAAAATATCTTTACCATTTTAGATTTTAATTTTGAACTTCAGTTGAATTATTATGGATTTTTCAAGGTTTTTTAGTTTTATGATAAGGAATTCTGACAAAACTTGAGACAAAGGGAAATTGAAGGTATAGGTAGGTCTTAGGGTTCCATTTGAACATCCTTGGTATGTGTAATTGAAAGAAATTGTGTATAATTAGCTTAGATACATTAAATTCCATAATATACTTAAAATGTGATAAATGGCAAAAAATGCATTATGTAATAAATGTGAAGAATTTATTATGTTATATGGCTTTCATAATGTGTGATTATGTGTTTTAGATGATGAAAAGTAATTAGGAATCATGGAATATGGATAATTATGTTATAATGCCATAATGTACATAATATAGAGATAATGAGGTCTAAAAAGCTATATAGAGCATATGAGCATATTCAAGCATGAAAATGACATTATTCAACATAATTAGCATATGCTAGAATGTTTGGAAATTTAGAAATGATTATGGGAGTCATGATCCCTAATATATGTATAGTGGTGCTATGTATGTATATTAGGGAAAATGATAGTTTATGCATGACAATGAGTTTTAAGCATGACTTATGATAATTTGAATATGTGTGGAATCATGAATGAGGTTGATATAATGTTTGAGGCCATAACTAATTGGTTTGCCGAATAGGTTGGGATGGCAACCTTATATGTGTACCATATGAGAGGATTGGTTATAAGACATGCTAATTATTGACTAAATGACAATATAGTAGAAGTTTGATACACACTTGCATAATGGCTTTCATAATTACATGTAAATGTCATAATACCATAAGGCTTGAGTGTTATGCCATTTTTGGTGGCTTGAACAAGTAAGCAATAATGTGCATAAGCAGTGTGTATTATAATGAGAAAACATGTTAAACAAAAAGGGTGTGAAGCTTGGTGGTCGAATAGTCTAATAGGCCATGAATATGGGAATTTTGGCCCAGTGTATGGTATGATGTGCCAATGCATGTTATAATAGTACACATAGCTAAATGAACCCTTTTAAAAATGCTTATGCATGTGAAATCATAAATGTGAAATTGGTGTATCCACTTGTCAAATTTATTGTGCTTATGGATAGATATGTTTAGAATTATACAAGCATAGAATTTTAGGCCAAATAAGTTTGGTGTTTAACACTAAATATGCCATAATATGAGTAATTTGATGAGCATTAAGGCATAATGTGTTTTGAATGAACTTATGCCCTCAAATGAATGTGAAAATGGCAAATATGTAATAGTAACCACAAATGGTATGAAAATGGTGCTTTAAAAGTGCATATAGCATGAATATAGCTAAAAGGCATGTTAAAAGGGGCATGATGACTAAAATGAGGTTTTTGATGTAATTATCCAATTTTAGTCAGTTGATGACTAAAATAAGTAAGTTAAAAACTATATAAGCTTAATTAAGATGGTGAAACTAAAACATATCGATTTTGGCCCATATGATGCTACAACCTAGGAATAGATAGGTTGACCGATCAGCTAGGGGATATAGTAGCTATTAGGACACTTTTATGCCTAGATTATGTATCTAAGGATTCACTACATGTCTTAGCCATGGATTGTATTATAATTTTCAAATCCATATGGGTGCTGGATTGGTACTGCACAGTTTTTTATGTTGGTACAATAACCGTCAAGTCTAAAATGTGGGCCGTTGCATATTATTTGATCCCATTATCCATGGGCTTCGTGGTTATCCAAAATGGGCTTAAAAGATTAAGGTAAATATAGAATTTGACCTATAATGTGTGCTATAATAGTCAAAATGTTAGTTTTATGCAATATGTGAAATAATATTGGTTTTTTTGTAATAAATGCTCGATCCTTGATTGTATGTATACCATATGTATGTTACAAATATATATAAGCTTAATGGATGTTATTTGATTGTTACTATGGCATATCATAATTTGTATGAATATCATGAAGAATGTTGGTTATGTTTATGGAAAAACATTAACTGCATATAAATGACACATTATATAAGGCTATAGCACAATTTGTCTTGATTAGATCACTAAGCATTTGCTTAGCATATCATTTGTTTTTTTATGTGTAGTTAAGAAGAGATTTTGAGACTTGAGCCTCAAGATATCAAGGTTATCAAGAGAAGGTTTTTCTTTTGGTAATGATATGCAATATAATGTAGTTATATGATGTATAGGTTGGGCACTTAATGTTATTTATGTATGGAAAATAGGCATAAGCTGTATTTAGGTTAATATTTTGGATTTCAAAGTCTGTAAACTCTTATAAACTATTTAAAATTGTGTGTTACTGTATGATATCTCCTCTTAAGGTTAAGACATCTTGATATTGTGTTTATGTGTTATTGGAGTGATCAGAGGATCACATAGAGTTATGGTTTGTGTGTGGATGATATAAAAATGCATTTTTATTATGTAAGTTACTATTCAAAAATTTGGGATAGTGCCTGGTACAGCTATTACATTGTTGAAATTTTGACACAAGGATTCTTAATTTTTGAATATGTAACACTATCTAAAAAGTTTTTGAAAACTCGCATTTTCATAAGTGAAATATTTTAATAAGAATATTTTATAACAGGTAAGGGTAGTAAAGTTTAGATATCTCGATTTGCATGCACCTCTTAGTTGGGCATGGCAACCAATCAAATTTTGGATTAGGTAAGGAGTGTCACATTGAGTGGTATTAGAGCTCTAATTTAGCATTCTTAGTTAACATATGAGTGCTTTAGAGTCTAAAGTATACATTTTATAACTTTTGATGTTGAGGCTTATCAAATCATTTTCTTACCTATAGATACAGTGAGTGCTTTGATGCAACATAGCAAGGAGGAAGTCATGAGTCATACTCTGACTATTGTAGCACCTAATGCTATAAGAGTTAGATCTACATCAGTTAATGCCATAAGACAAGCACCATTAATGGACAAGCCCCACCAGTGTTCTTACAGGAGATGCTTCATCTTCTGAGATAGGTTATAACTACTGCTCCTCCATCAGCCCAGTAGCCAAAGGTTTCATTAGCTCTCTAGAAGATGAATCTAGATAGGATTAAGAAAATGAGAGCTAAAGACTTTAAGGGAGAAAGTAAGATAGAGCCTAAAAAAGTAGAATACTGGTCGGATTGCACAAAAAAGATTATGAAGCATATGCAGTGCATACTAAAAGAAAAAGTGATATGCGTCATTTCACTTTTACAAGAAGAGGCATCTAAGTGGTGGGAGGACTTTATTGAGTATAAGACCAAAGATCAAATAACATGGGAGTTCTTGGCTGAATTTCACAAGAAGTACATCACTAAAGACCATCTTCATGATAGGAGGCAATAATTTATGGATTTCAAGCAAGATCAAATGACCATAGGAGAGTATGAGAAGGAGTTTACCATGCTTAATAGATATGCTAAGGACACCATCACCACAGAGGCAGACAAGTGCAAGAGATTTGAGAAGGGTCTACATATTGATATTAAGTCACAAGTGGTGCTGATAAAGATCAAAGACTTCTCTCAATTAGTATCAGTGTGTCATTCTACTAAAATAGTGTAGAAAGAGAAGAAATAGTTCTATTAGAAGAAGAGATCTACTAGTTAGGGAGCATCCACTGTTGCTCTACAATCAAGTAAGAAATACAAGGGTTTTCAGTCTAGTTATGCATAATAAACTCAAAAGCAAAGGTAGACATAGAAAGTAGCACAAAGTGGTAAGAGTAAGGTTGGACAACATCAATCTCAGGTTACTAGTACAAAGTTCCTCAGTGTTAAACTTATTTCAAGAGGCACAAAAGAGAATGTTAAAGGAATAAGCTAAGTGTGTGTTTTGGATTTAGATTACCAGGTCACATTCATAAGGATTGTCCTAAGGGACAAAGTGTTGGACATAGATTAGCACCTGCATATGCTGAAGGTCAAAAGGGAAGCTGAACAGAGAGAGCTAAGGAAGCTTAGAGAGACAGATCAGAGTCTAAAGCTGAGCATAGAGCTCTTTCTTGACAATATACCATTAGAACATGGGAGGATGCTGATGAGCCAAACATTATGGCTTTTACTTTTCTCCTCTTTAACTCTTCTATTTTAGCTTTAATTGATCCTGGGTCTACACATTCATATGTTTGCATATCACAGGCATGAGACCAGGGGTTAGTTTCAGAACCACTTGACCTAAAAATATGGTTAGTAACCCTATACGCCAGTATATGGTAGTTGACCAAGTTTATAGAGATTAACCTTTAAGAATACAAGACTATCAGTTTGTTGCTGACTTAATAGAACTACCTTTCAATGAGTTTAATTTGATATTAGGCATAGATTGGCTGTCTAAATATCAAGCAATTTTGGATTGTAAGCATAAGAGGTTAACTCTCCAGGCTGATGATAAGTTTAAAATCATAGTTATTAGAGAGAGGATTAACTTCTTGTCTAATGTAATATCTACAGTTACAGCTAGGCAAATGATAAAGAAAGGTTGTCAGGTATATATTGCCATGTATATGACACAAAAAAAAAGAACCAAATGTGAGTAGCATACCAGTGGTGGCTGAATTTGTTGATGTTTTTCCCAAAGAATTATTGAGTTTGCCACTAGTATAAGAGCATAAGTTCGGTATTGAAGTTCTACTTAGTACTGCTCTAGTATCTATAGCATTATATTAGATAATGCTAGTTAAGTTAAATGAGTTAAAGGTGTAGTTGCAAGAGTTGCTAGAGAAGAGCTTTATCAGATTAAGTGTTTCACTATATGGAGCACTAATTCTATTTATTAAGAAAAATGATGGTTTCACATTGGTTATGTGTGGAATATCGATAGTTGAATAAAGTGACCATAAAAAATGAGTATCATTTGCCATAGATCGATGATCCATTTGATTACCTTAGAAGAGCAAGATTGTTCTCTAAGATAGATTTGAGATCTGAGTACTACCAGTTGAGAGTGAAACAATCAGATGTAATGACCCAAAAATCTCGACTCTTATGAATAGTACTTTCTCGGGGTGAATAGTGCTTCCCAAAACTCAAATCATACTAAATATACCAATGTGTAGTATTAATTATAATAGAATTTTGGGCAAAGTTTGAAGCCAATCTGAAGTCATTTGGATGATTAAAAATGCTAAATAATATTTTATGGCACTGTCTTATAAATAGTACCGTAGGAAAAGCTGAACCATAAATAAAATAAAAAGTTGCTCAAAATAATTTGAAAATGTTACAGCCTAATACTCAAATATTCCAAATGGTCCATTGGCTTTAGAATCAAAATTTTTTGAGATCAAGAAGTAATTTTTTTCAATTTTCGGGAACTAAAATGCATGAATTTTTTGGGTTTTTATGGTAGTTTAGGCTCGAGATTTTGAAAGGATTTAAGGCTTGGATTTATCTAATTTTAAGGATATGAATGGAGGAAAACTAGCTTTCCTATCGATTATAATAATTTTTTGAAGCAAAAAAAAATATTTTTGGAAAAAGTATAAATAAGGAGAATTACTCTCCTCCCTCACATACATAAACTCACCTCCTTCACTTCTCTCTATCCAAAAATCTATCCTCTCCTTCTATTTCCTTTGCTTCTTTCTTTCCTCTATAGAGGGACCCACTCCGCAAGTTGACACTTGAAATGATGAGCATCCTAAGATGAGTCCGTGGACACCAAAATCTTTCGAAACGGTGGAGTATTTCGAGAGAAAAACTAAGATTTCGAGGTGAATAGTAACCTTCTCTCTCTTGAGTTTTTCTTTTCTGTAAATTTTATTTTTCACGGGTTCCTATGATGTCGTTAAGGGTATATCTAGGCTCGAAATATTTTTTTGACATACGAATTATTTTATATTATTTATTAAAGTTCATACCCTTTTGAATTCGTAGGTGAGGCATTAACTTGAGCTTCCCGGGGCAAGGAAAAGGTTTAGGCTAGCTTTTGGCATCTCGTGCAACTCATTTTGGTATGTGTAATCACATTAACTTGGAATAAATGCTTGAATTTCTAATATGTTCATATAGTTACATAATATCAATAAATGCCATTAATTATTATAATGCCTAATAAATGTGTATATGTGTGTATATCATTAAATGATGTTATTACATTGTATGAATGTGATACAGGGTGTATATATGTGGGCTAAATGGTCTTTAAATGATGCCATGCTCATTTATGTGATGATATGACCATATAAAACTAATATGTGATATAAATGCCATAGGACCATATATAATCGATTAGAAGAGTATGAATGTGATATTAGGCATCTAACATAACATATAACTGTCAATGTGTACATAATGTGTGTTTTTATGGCCTTGGGCTATGTAGAAGCCGAAATTTTGCATTTATAAGCCATATTTGCATAATGGTGGATTATGTGCATAAATGGCTCGGTTATCATGTTTTATGCCAAATTGCCATTTCCAATGTGTGTATATGATAACTAAAGTGTGTGTGTATGTTCGGTGTTCGCTAAATGCCAATTTACATGACAAATGGTTTATCGACGTATATATGGGTATAAAATGCATATTAATCGTTAAAATATCAATATTGTGTGAAAAATGGCAAATAATGCGATATGTGATTATTATGCATAACTTTGATGTATTATACACTTTAATGCATGTTAATATTGAAAGAGAAGGCAATATGTGTGATATTGATGCCGGATGTATTTTTTTAGTTTTTATACCTAAGCTATGTAGGCATATTGGTGTTTTAAGCTTATGTAAGCCTATTTTTGGCAATGTTATGTTTTTGTTAACACATGTTGCTTAGCATGATGTTTAGGCCTCACTGAGATGTGAAATAGCCATTAGGATGCATGTATGCGTGAAATAACTATATTTATGACATGTGTTAAAAATAGCTTAAATCGACTAGTTTAATGATGCCTATACAATTAGACAACCTAGTATAGATAGGCTGATCGATCAAATAGGATTAGCAGCTATAATGTTTACCTTCGAGTAATAAGCCTTCAGGTCATGATGCATATTTTTGTATCGACGGGCATTAGGCTTTTGAGCCACTGTATAGCACTATATATGTACAAACCTTTTGGGTTGATGTGTTTTGTATCTACAGATACCAGTGCCTTTAGGTACACTATTTAGTGCCTTCAGGTAACCCGTTATCCGTTATCCAACCTTGGATAGTTGTCTTGTTAGTATGGGCATAAATTAAACAAATAATTATAATAACAAGGTTATTTGTGGTTATAGCATGATTAAGCGTAAAAAAATATTAAGTGCATTTTAATGATGTGTTATGCATGAGATATATATATATATATATATATATATATTTATGGTATAATGTCAGCTGAAATATATTTATATGATGTATGTGCTATACTTTGGAGTTTTATACTCGTAATTTGGATGGTTTGATGTATATAGGTTTTTAGGACCAAATATGCATGAAATGATGCATTTGTATGGTAATAGATCATAATGCATTTTTGTATGCTTGTTATCATGTAAAATGAAGTATATGTATATTGTGACCAAGATATAAATAAGTTATGCGTGTAATTGAATTAATTCATGATAAAAGTGATTATGCTGTGAATATGGACCTAAATGGTTTTTCATGTTTTTCAAGGCAAGTATGTGTTCAAATTGCATAATTATGTTGTTATTATTAAGTGCACATGTGTATGGTTTGTTATGACTTATTTGGCATATATTGCATGAAAGAATGCTTAATTTGCTATATTTGGTTAAAGTGATTACACCACTAAGTGAAAGCTTAGCGCATTGCGTATTTATGATGCATAGGTAACAGAGCAGTAGATTAGAGCCAAAGCTTCTACACCACAGGAGACTTTTAAAGATAGCCCTGATATGGGTATTTTTAATCATTTTGTAAAAGTGTAATGATGTAAATGTAATAGTAGTAGTGTGCTCTTGTGATTCCAGAGAGATTGGGTGTAATTTGTAACTTAGGTTATTTTTGTAACTAAAGTTGTAATATTGCAAAAGCTTTATATTTCTTGCATGATTTTGTGATAAAATATGTTATTACATGTGAGAATGATGTCTTAGTTGAGCCCGATGCTCATTATGTTTGAGTTGTGATTAGAGGGTTAGGAGGACCCATTAGATTTAGAGATGTGTTTATGGATGTTTTAGAAGTGTTTTTAAGAAGATAAAAATTTGGTAAAGTTTCCCGGTATAGCCGTTATGCTATCGAATTTTCAACACAATGACCCTAATGTTTACCTCGATATGCATGCCAAATGATTTTTAATGTTTTTACAACTCTTTAAGTGAAGAAATTATTTTATTGTTTATTTAATAAAAAGTTTTTAATTAATCGAGTTTTTATAGGTATGTAGAATTAGATATCGGTATGCGATGGTGCTCCCTATTCGAGTTCAGTGTACAGATCAGGTAGAGGGTTCTACACTTAGTGGTATTAGAGCTCTGGTTTAGTCTTTCCTTTATACCTATGGGTTACACAAGAGCACAATAGTATATTTATATCATAGTATTGTTACATATAAGGCTTATAATTTGTTCCTATTATCTACAGACATGGAGATGAGCCATAGTGTGACTTAAAGCAAAGAGGAAAAAGTAGAAAGCCATGCTCCTATGACTGTTGCATAAGAAGGGGCACAACCAAAGCGTGTGACCTCCAGTGATATAGGACATACTGCACCTAGACAGTAGGGTCAGCTGGCTTGGTTAGAGACTACGTTGGAGTTAGTAAGGCAGGCGACGATAATTACTGTGGCTGTTACGGCTGCTGTAACTGTAGTTGCTACGGTACATATAGCTCCACCTCTAGTACCTTAAGAGTAGCAGGGTTTTTAGAAGACTAATGTGGAGAGGTTGCTAAAGAATGGGGCTAAGTATTTCAAGGGAGAAGAGCTAGATGAGTCAAGCAGAGCTGAGTACTAGTTAGATCAGATACTCAGGATTATACAATAGTTAAAGTGTCTTCAGGAGGAGTATATTTCATGCATTACTTCTATGCCGTCAAAGGAAGCTTTAAAGTGGTGGAAAGCCATTATAGCGCATAAAGCAGCAAATGATCTATCTTAGGAGTTCTCTATAAAGGAATTTGAGAAGTACATAATTGAGCTTTACTTAGATCAGAAGTATCAAGAGTTTATGGATCTAAGGTAGAAGCACAGGACCATATCCGAGTATGAGAAAGAGTTTGCTCGCTTGAGCGGGTATGCTAAGGCAGTGGTAGCTATAGAAGAAGACTGTTGCAAAAAGTTTGAGAGAGGGTTGAATTTAGATGTGATGCAAGAGATTGCTCTGATGTAGATCAGGGACTTTTCAACCTTGATATTAGCTTGTCATACTACTGAGATGGTGAATCAACTAAAGCAAAAGAGAGATAGCTTCAAGAAGAGGTCCTTTGGCTAAGGACACGATAGTTTTAGTCATATAACTAATAAGAGATAGAAAAGGGGTCAGTTTAGGCATCACCAGGATAGGAAGTCAAATTGATCCCATAGATTAAGTTAGGGTTCTAGAGTACAAACTCAAATCTTAGGTGCTTCTAGATTTACTGCTAGTAGTGTTTCAATACCAGATTGTTAGACTTGTCACAAAAAACATCTTAGTGTTTATTGGAAGACCATAATGGGAGTATATTGGGGTTATGTCTCCAAAGAGCATTTTTAAAGAGATTACCCAGTGAGACCATATGATTCTTCACAGAAGTAGGAAAAGAGAGATTTAGCTAGGCAATACGCCATTCGAGCTAAAAAGGAGGTAGAATCTACAAATGTTATAGTTGGTATATTTCATATCATTGATTTACCTACTTTAGCACTGATAGACCTAGGGTCCACACATTCTTATATTTGCATAACATGGGTTATAGATTAAATGACCTTGGTTTTGATATAATGGTTAGTAATCTGATTGGACAACACATCATTATGGACAAAGTGTTTAGAGACTATCCTTTGTCAGTACAAGGACATATTTTCTTAGTAGATCTCATTAAATTGCCATTTGATGAGTTTGATCTTATCTTGGGCATAAACTGGTTGTCCAAGTATCATGCCATTATAGATTGCAAGAAGAAGAGGATCACGTTACAAGCCAGTGACAGATTAGAAGTGATAGTGATGGGTAAAGATCGAATTTCATGGTTAATATAGTATCAGCAGTTATGGCTAAAAGGATAATACGAAAGGTTTATTAAACCTACCTTGTATATGTGGTTGACAACGAAAGGGAAGTATTAGAAGTAAGTCAGATTCTTATTGTGGCTGAGTTTGAAGATGTTTTCCCAGATGAATTACTTGGTTTGCCACCAGAACGGGCATTAGAGTTTGGTATTAAGGTGATGCTAGGCATAGCACTAGTTTCCATCACTCCATATAGGATGGCTCTTACAGAGCTGAAG
>CANXYI011505444.1:0-13648 GCA_948208565.1 Hura crepitans
TTTTAGCCCCTAAATTATTTTTTCTATGTTTTTAAGAGATGGAAATTTAATTCTACAGTTGGCCAATAAAATTGGTTTTTATTTGTTATTTTTAAAAAATCATTGAACATAATTTTTAGGCTATTTTTTCACTATAGAAAATAACTAAATTAGGCAAAAGTTTTTTGAATGGTTTCTTTTAATTTTATAACTCTATATTATTTTTTATAAATTCTTTATAGGTTAAAAAGTAATTCTGAAGCTGATCAATAAAATTAGATTTTATTTCATAATTAAAAGAATTATTTAAAAAAAATTTAATTGTTGACAGCTCTTATAAAACTAATTAAAGTTTTATTAATGGTGTCAAATTTTGATTTTACTTCCTTTCAATTTCATATCTATTTTTTTAATTATTGAATAATCATAAAGTTAATTTGAATATTTTGAATGCCTGATATTGATTGCATAAGAGTTAGATTCATAGTTTTGTAATAGTTGTATAAATATATACCGTATTCGTTATCAACAAATTAATTTTGAGTTGATTAATTTGGACTAATTTTTTTGTCATTTTATATGATTTTACATGTTCATAATTACTGGATTTATTCCAAAATCATGTAGAACAAGTATTTTACAAAATAATGCAAATTAATTTACTAGTAAATGCTAGAAATTGGATTTTTGGCATTAGTACAATTCAAAATTCAAATTAAATATTTTTAAGATTTTATTAGAATTTACTACTAGAATTTATGTAAATTTAATTAATTTGATTAGATTAAATAATTAAATTTATAAATTAATTATTGGCTGGACTAATAGTTTGAAGAAAACCAACATTTTCAAGCATATGTAACTCGAGAATCCCAAAAACAATTTTCAATTGAATTGAAAACTTTTCCATTTTGGAAATGGTTTCTAAATTGAAAAGTATGATTAAATATGGAATTAATTTTATTAATTGGATTAATTAAATTAATTGCCATATTTAAAATTTCACAAAGCTAAGCTTACATGGCATGTTAATTTTGTAAGAGTTATAAAATAAACTAAATTCAACCAAGTGGGATCTAAAAACTGCAAGTTAATTATATGCGTTAGAAATGCATGTTAAGGATATATGTTTAGCATGATCACTAGTTATAGACAAAGACTAATGAGATTGATCTACATTGTATGAATTTTTTCTTTGGTCAAATTGGGTCTGCATGTCCCAGCCTTTTCTCTTATTTCTCTATTATATTGCTCTTCTCATCTAATTTCCCTCAAATGCAATATGAGGTCTTCTAATTTATATGATATGTTAGATTAGGATGAAGAAATACAAGGAGAAAAAAATAGAGAAGAAGGCCTACCAAGAAGAAATAGATAGAAGTGTTCTTTTATTTCTTATTGGGTTTGTAATTCATGCATAACTACCTAGGATCTAACCTAAATTGGTTTCCTTTAGGTCAAGGAAATCTATGTAGTAAAAGTCTATAGCTAGATTATATATTTAATGTGATTAGATAGCATATGTATGATTTAATGAGATTAAATATGCATGTGCATGCCAAAGCATGTGAAATCCCTTCGCATGAACATATCAAAGCATGCAATCCTAATAAGATTTAATTAGAAGAAATCCATCAATAATATAAGACTTTCAAGCCTTTTTTTAATATGAGTTAAATCAAAGTTCTCTTTAGTAATAGGTTGTTGAGCATACTCAAGTCCATGCTACATTAGATATGTTTAAAACATATTAGTGGGTTCGTCTTAGCATGATTATTAGTTTATTGAGCATACTCAAGGCTAATAATCATGAGGTAAGATTGGGGAAATATGTATGGATACATATGCATTAAATGTTGAAGATCCAAAGATCAGTAGTTGCATATGATACAATTGGCATATGATGCCTACCATTTAGTTAATGATTAGGCTTATTAAGCATACTAAAGGCTTTAACCTTAACTAAAACGGTTGCTAACCCTCTAGGAGATCTTCTAAAGGGCTTTCTTGGATCGACTAGTGAGGGCTATTAGTTTGTAATAAAATAGTGAGAGTAATGCATGATTTTAAAGACTTTAAAATTATTGCATAAATATATATGATCATACTTTAACATGCTTTCATTTTCACATACAACATCACTACTATAATATCTTCCAACTTGAATTTATGCTAATATTGAATAAAATGACTTCAAAATTGAAGAATAGTTTTTAGAAGTGAGAAGATAGATATATGTTAGACACATATATTTCACCTCTATTGATAAAAATTCTAGTTGGTTGTTGAAAGCTTTTTTGAAAGCACATGGGATGGCAATATGATTACCTTTATGTCTCCTAAACTTTAGAAAGAGTATGGCCATGTAATGCTTAAATCATTAAATATCTTATGATAAAATTAAAGATATGTGTTATCTAAGACATTATTTCATTCGAAGATAATAAAGGACACTTTAAGAGTTGAAAGTGTTAGGCTTCAATTCCATAATTGTATGATATATTAGAATTAAGAGTTAATTCTATAATCACAAAAACATGGTAAATATGATCAAGACTTTTTTATTGGGAATAAAAATTATAGTCTAATTAATTGAAAGCCTATGGAAACAGAAAGAGACTAGTCCTAATAGTATGAACTTCAAAGCTTACCTTATGTCTCTAATAAAGAATGAGCTTGTGATGCTTCAATTTTAGGTATTAATATTATTAAGATTAATACAAGGGTGATATAGACCTACCAGTAACAAATGGAGCAAGAGTTGTTGTATTAGTTATAGGAACATATCATTTGTATTTGCCTTTGGAACTTGATAATTGTTATTTTGTTCCTTCCTTAAATAATAACATTATTTCTTTATCATGTCTTGCTAAACAAGATTTTGATATTGACATTAATAAGAGCATGAGTTGCTAAGTTTACAAAAATAATATTTTATATTGTTTTGAATTTAATGTTGATGGAATTTATGTTCTTGATAATCAAAAGGAACTCTATAATATTAATACCAAGAGACAAAAATGGATAACTTGAAACCATTTTTCTTATGGCACTGTCATTTAGGCCATATAAATGAGAAGCGCATGTTTGAGTTACCCAAGTCTAGTCACTTAGGTTCATTTGATTATGAATCAATTGAAACATTTGAGTCATGTTTATTAGGCAAAATGATACACCTTTTAGTGGAAAAGGTGAACATACTAGTGGGCTTTTGGACCTTATACATATAGATGTATATAGACCTATGAGCACACATACAAGAGGTGGGTTTCTCTACTTCATTCCCTTTATCAATTCTATTTATAGATATATGTACTTGATGAAGGACAATTTGAAGACTTTGAAAAGTTCAAAGAATTCAAAAATGAAGCTGAGAAAAATCTTGGTAGAAGTATTAAAACACTTCAATCAAATTGAGGTGGAAAATACTTAACTTATAAATATTAGAGTTATCTAAGAGATAATAGTATATTATCTCAATGGAATCCTCTATATATACCACAACACAATGGTGTATCTTAAAGGAGAAGTTAAACCCTATTGGATATGGTTTAATCCATGATGAGCTTTGCAAAGTTGCTTAAATCATTTTAGGGTTATGCATTGGAAATTGTTATTTATCTTTTAAGTAGAGTTCCATCAAAGTTAGTTGATGTTACACCATATGAGATATGGTATAACAAGAAACCTATTCTTTTACATATCAAGGTATAGGGATGCTTGCATATGTGAAAAGAATAATGTCAGATAAGTTTGAAGCTAAGTCTGACAGATGTTTATTTATAAGGTATCTAAAAGGAAACTTTGGGATATTACTTCTATCATCTTTTAGAACAAAAGGTGTTTGTTTCAAAGCATGTTGTCTTTCTAGAGAAAGAGTTTCTCATGAAAGATAATAGGAGTAAAGTTGAACTTGATAAAGTTCAAAATCCACAAATTAAAGTAGATTAACTGACTAATCCCAATTCTATTACTCATAGTGAATAGATAATGAAAGAACATTTGGAAACACAAGTTCCTAAATTATCTACTTGGGTCAGGACTATTTTAGAGAGATATGGATTTCTCATAGACCAGGACAAAGAAGTAACCATGGTGGAGGCCCATGAGCCCACAAGCTATGAGAAGGTTTTAAAGAGTTCAGAATTAAACTCATGGTTTAAGGCTATTAAATCTAAAATGGATTCCATGTATAATAACCAGTTATGGACCTTAGTTGATTCACCTAAAGGGATAAAACCCATTAGGTGCAAATTGGTATTCAAGAAGAAAACTAACATAGAAGGGAATGTGATTACCTATAAAGCTAGATTAGTAGAGAAAGGGTATCATCAAAAACAAGGAATTGACTTTGATGAAACTTTTTCTCTAGTTGTAATGCTTAAATCCATTTAGATTCTACTTGCCATGGCTACTCATTAAGATTATGAGATTTGGTGAATTGAGATAAAGACAACTTTCCTTAATGAAAATTTATCAACTGAAGTGTATATGACACAACCTAAAGGTTTTACATTCATAAATGACAATCAGGTCTACAAGCTTCAAAAATCTATTTATGGATTGAAATGAGCTTCTAAAAGCTGGAACATACATTTTGATGAGACAATTAAAGATTTTGCTTTCTCATAAAACATGGATGAACCATATGTTTATAAAAAGGTCAGTAAGAGTGTAATCATTTTTCTTAAATTGTATACAGATGACATACTACTAATAAGAAACGATGTCTCTATCCTCTAGTCAATCAAGATATGGCTAAGTAAATAGTTCTCTATGAAAAACCTAAGAGAAGCAACCTATATCTTAGGGATTAAGATCTATAGAGATAAATCCAAAAAGTTACTTGGTCTTTCATAGTCTATATACATAGATAAAATGCTAAAGAGGTTTAGCCTAGATCTCTTAAAGAAAGGTTTTATTCTTATGCTGCATGGGGAAAACCTTTCTAAATTTATGTCTCCCAAGACACAAGAGGAGAGAGTGTATGAGCAGTATTCCATATGCTTTGATTATAGGATGCATTATGTGCACTATGTTATATATAAGACCCATTATAATATTTTCTCTAAGTGTCACAGGTAGATTCTAATCCAATTATGAAGGGAACATTGCATGGCTATCAAGACTATCCTTAAGTACTTAAGAAAGACTACAGATCTATTCTTGGTTTATAGAGAAAAATATATATAGATTAGTAGGCATACTTATTCTAGCTTTTGATTTGATAATGATAACTATAAATCTTAATTTGGATATATATATATATGTTATGTATAGAAGAGCAGTTGTTTGGAAAAGTTCCAAATAGGATTGTGACACCCTTTACCTAATCTGTCCACTACTCTCGAGTACAGAGCGATAGATAAATAATATTTGAACTAAACTATTGGAAAATATTGATATATTAAAAACCTTTTTAATAAATTTAAAACATTATTTACATGCTTATTTTCATAAAAATATGGATTTTCAAAAACCAATTAATGAGTTGGGATCTTTATGCCAAAATTTTGGCAGCATAATGGTTGTACGGAGCATTATCCCAAATAGTAACCTGCAAAAAATAGCACTTCTAAAACATTCATTCACATCTCTAACACATCTGGGTTCATCTAACCCTCTAACCAACACAACATCCTTAAAGTCAATACACAATTTCAACATCAAATCATGAATGCTCAATTAAAAGAAATTATACCAATACTGGTTAAACATACGTACTTGTGTCAACAAAAATCATACACAACTTTTAGAGTTACAAAATACACCTTTGCAATTCACAGATTAGACCTAATCCCTTAATTACATAAGAATACCTCTAAATATTAATTACATCACATGATTATACCAAAATAAATAAAATACCTAAAAAATAGCTTTCTCAGTATATCTTTTGGATTAAGGAATTGACTCTAGTCTACTATCTCTTTAACCTATGCATCATAAAATAAAATAATACACTAAGTGAATAGTGGCATATTCACTATAACATATGTATGCATTCATGCAAATCATTCAATTACAAAATTAATTAACTTATATCACAATCATACTTATTTCAATTCTAAGCATTTAAATCATCCATTCTAAGATTATGACAAAAATTAATCACACAAGGTCTTAATTACATCTTAAGCATAACTTACCATCTATACATAATTAAATTATCATCGTATAGCCAATACATAATATTTAAAGATGCAAATAATGTGCATTTAAGTTCTCAAATTTGTTCATTACATTAATTTAACCATTTATTGCCTAGACTTAAAAGACAATTATCCAAAATTAGATAACAAGACTAACTAGGCTCGGAGGCCATAAATTGGACCCATAGGTCATAACTAGGCCCGGAGGCCATAAATTGGACATGTAGGTTATAACTAGACTAAAAGGTCCAAAAAGTGCCCTTAGGCCAAATATGGATTGCCCGAAAGCCAAATAGTGCTCGAAGGCTAAATTAAGTACTTGTGGGTACCCTAACAGCAACTAAACTCCCTAGTTGACCGGTCAACCTATCCATTCTAGGTTGTCTAATTTTATAGGGAAATTACCATTATAATTAAGTTTCACCTTATTATGTAGTTTTTAATATCCATAATACCTTATTTCCATCATTATCATGATTTAATATTTAGAACATCAATATCATGAGTACACTAATCTCATGTTTCTATATGCTTATAACTTAATGTATGTCATAAAGTAGATTTAGCTCATTTCTAGGCCTATGACATGCCTTAGCATAATTTAGGCTATAAACAACTTCATCACCAAATTAAATGTGTACATGCCATAGCATTCACATTTTAACCATTATTAGCACATTTCCATTCATTCAACACAATTTTTGTTTAATTATAATCCACATATGCATTTAAATAATTATCATCAATATGCTTCCATCAATTTAGCTAACACATGCCATACACTCACAAACATTATTATATACCAATACAAAACCACATTAATTTGCGAAAATGCATATAGCATTCCATTTTCAACATATCATGGTTTAACTCTATATTATTCACATACATTTAAACCTCATTTCTACCGTACATAACTCCCACCTCAATGCCATTAGCCATTTAGTCATATTAAAGTTCACATTTAATTACAAAATGATAACATGAGCATACTAAACATCATTATGTCACATAATTCAATTATGGCCCAAAATACTCAAAACATGTCATAATCATATATTCGACCATCAAGTGGCTTTACACATCATAACACTTTCACACAATTCACTTACCATACTTAGATTAATATAATGCGACCAACATGGCATATTCAACTCATACTATATAACATATCGAATAAGGCACCATTTTAGTCCATTTCAAGATTTCTATCACAATACAATTTCTTTGGGCAACCATACATAAACCTATAAGCTAAAAATATGCAATAAACACTAATAGAGGCATTTGGCCTAACCCTCACAAATCATTACAAATACATCTCATATTCACATAATCATATCTCTTTAAAATTAACTTATTAACTCATAATTAAGTAATAAACATCTTATTATTCTTAGCTACATGTTTTGACCATGACATGAACCCACTATACTCAATATTTTCTCATTAATTACTCATCATTTACATCATTGTACATATGCCACATTCAACTACCAGCACAAAAGCAAGCATTTACACCATAAAGACACATTAACTACCACTTACATACATTAATCCACACTTAATTCAATGCATGCCTTTATGCTAACATGAATACACTTACCAAATGTGCCAAAATACTTCTCAAGACACCAATTACACCTTCTCCTTGCCCTTAGATCCACTTGTTCCACCTTTCTCTATATACACATAACACATAATATGTAGGAAACTTAGAAAAATTCTTAAAAATCATACACCCTCCTAAAATCAATCTACCCATAAAATTTTACTCTTAGGCACCCTAATAACACTAGAAAAATGATAAAGCTTAAAAATTCTTACCCGAATGAAAATTAGTTACTATTCATCCACTTTTTAATTCTTCAAATCTACTTAATTTTTCTTGATTTTCTTAGTTGACTCTTGATTAGAAGGCTATTAAGGTGTGGATTAATGTTTTATTTGGTTGGATTTAAGCTCGGATAAAGATGGGAAGAAGAAAAAAATAGAGAAGAAGGGAAAAGGGAGGTGTCGGCTACAAAGAAAGAGGGAGAAGAAGGTGGTGGTTGGTTCCTATTCATAGGTTGACCAAAATATTGACCCTTTTATATGGTGCATTTAATTGGTTGGATCATTTATCCAATGGTTCACAAAATTCCTCCTTAAAAACTCTCTTTAAAATCCATCTTTAATTAATTATACATCAAAATGACCAATTCTATACCCTAATAATTCTTAGAAATATAATCCTTAACCTTCATAAAAACCTGCATTCAAAAAGCTTAAAAACCTGATAAAAATTAATTTTAATATCTTTGCCCAATTCACTAAAAATACTTCTTGATATTTAAAAATTCTAATTCTAATGCCAATGGACTATTTAGAATATTTAAGTATTAGCTCGTATCGATCCCGTAATTTTCTGAGCAAAAATTGAATTATTTTACGGTTTAGTTTTGCTTATGGCACTATTCATATGACACTAGTGTAAAATATTTTCTTTCATTTTAACCATTTTAATTTCTTCATATCGATTCCAAATTTTGTCCAAAATTATTTTATGACTAATACTTTCATTCAGTAAGATTAGTGTGACTTGAGTTTTAAAACACTATTCATCTCGGGAAGTACTATTCATAAGTTGGGATTTTCGATGCATTACATTTCTTCCCCTCTTAAAAGAAATTTCATCCTCAAAATTACTTGGTTTAAACAAATATGGATATTGCTCCTTTATTTAAGCCTTGCTTTCCCAAGTTACTTCTTCCATGCCATGATTTCACCACAACACTTTTACTAAAGGCACGATTTTTTTCCATAACTCCTTAATTTCTTGAGCTAAGATTCTCACTAGCTCTTCTTCATAGGATAAATCTAGTTGTATTTCCACTTCTTCATTTGATAACACATGAGATGGGTCTAATCTATATCTTCTAAGCATAGACACATTAAAAACATTGTGTATCTATTGTAACTCAAAAGGTAAAGCTAGCTTGTAGGCTAATGGTCCCACATGTTCAGTTATTTTGTATAGGCCAATGAAAAGTGGACTTAGCTTATCCTTCTTGCCAAATCTCAATTCCTTCTTCCACAGAGATACTTTGAGAAAACCTTGTCTATAACTTCATATTGAATACCTCTACTCTTTAAGTCTACATAAGACTTATGTTTATTAGAAGCTGCCTTGAGCCTTTCTCTAATGATCTTCACTTTTTCTTCAGCATCCTTTACCAAATTTGGCCTCATAAGCTTGTTCCACTAAGTACACTCTAACATAGAGGAGTTCTGCATCTTCTCCCATATAAGGCTTCATAAAGACCCATGCCTAAATTTTCTTGATGATTGTTATCGTAGGTAAACTCCACCAAAGACAGATAACGATCCAACTTCCTTTGAACTCAATGGCACAACTTCTTAACATGTTTTCAAGTACTTATATAATCCTTTTTGAATGGCCATCTATCTGCGGATGAAAGGCCATACTAAAACTAAGTCGAGTATCTAAGGCATTATGAAGTTTTTTTCTAAAACCTCGATGTAAACCTGAGATCTCGATCAAAAATGATAGATGATGGCACACCATGCAACCAAACAATCTCATCAATGTATAACTCTTCCAACTTTTCTAAGGAGTAGTCCATCCTTATAAGTATGAAGTGCATTGAATTGGCTAACCTCTCCACCATAACCCATACTAAAACACATTTAATTCTAGTCATTGGTAGCCTAACCATAAAACCTACAGAGACTCTATCTCATTTCTATTCTAGGATTGCTATAAGATAAAGCAACCAAAATAGAACTTGATGCTTTGTCTTCTCTTGTTAACAAGTAAGGCATCTGATCAAATATTTAGCTACATCTCTCTTTATGATTGGCCACTAATAAACTATCTTCAAATCTCGGTACATCTTAATACTACCAGGATACATAGTATAAGGTGTATTGCGAGCTTCTTGCAAATTTTGTTTCCTTAAATCCTTCACATTAACCACATATAGACAGTCATGATAATATAGACATCCATCATCCTTAATCTCATATTTAGTAGACTTCCCCTCTTGAATAATGCTAATGACATTCATAAGCCTATGATTATCCTTCTGAGCTTCTTTCACTTATTGCAACAAACTCAGTTTAATCTGAAGTTTGGCTATCAAACCACTATCATCAAGTAACTCTAAACTAACATCCATGGCTTTCAAAGCTAATATGAATTTCCTACTAAAGGTATCTACCACTGCATTGGCTTTCCCCAAATGATAGTCAATAAGGCAATCATAGTCCTTTATTAACTCCATCCATCTCTTTTGCCTCAAATTCAATTTCTTCTGAGTGGGAAGATACTTAAAACTCTTATGATTTGTATACACATAGCATTTCTCTCTATAAAAATAATGCCTCTATATATTTAGATCAAACATTGGTTGTATAATTCTTCTCATGTGGTTTTAATTGTCTCGATTCATAGGTAACAACGTTGCCTTCTTGCATAAGCATAAATCCTAACCCATTCAATAAAGCATAACTATAGATCATGAACTCTTTTCCTAATACTGACTAAACTAAGATTAAAGTCTCAGTCAACATACTCTTCAGTTTTATCAAAGCTCTTTTGACACTTGTCATCCTAAATGAACTTGGCATTCTTTTTTAAAAGACATGTCATAAGAGCAGCAATAAAAGAAAACCCCTTAACAAACTTTCTATAATAGCCAGCCAAACCTAAGAAACTTTTGATCTTTGTAGTATTCCTGGGTGGCTTTCATTCCATGATAGCCTCGATCTTACTAGGATCAACTCTAATACCCTGTATTGATGCTATATGACCCAGAAAAGACACTTGCTCTAGCCAAAACTCACACTTGTTGAATTTATCATAGAGCTTCTTATCTCTTAACTTCTACAAAATAATTCTTAAATGCTTCTCATGATTATCCCAGTTCTTTAAATATACAAGAATATCATTAATAAAAACGACCATAAACTGATCTAAGAATGGCCTGAAGATACAATTCATAAGATCCATGAACACTGCTGGAGCATTGGTAAGCCCTAATGGCATTACCAAAAACTCATAGTGAACATATCTTATTCTAAAGGTTGTTTTATACACATCTACTTCTTTCACTCTCAATTAATAATACCCTAATCTCAAATCTATCTTGGAGAAAATGCCTACCCCTCTAACCTAATTAGAAAGGTAATCAATATGAGGTAACGAATATTTGTTCTTGATAGTAACCTTATTCAACTATTTGTAATCTACATATAGCCTCAAAGAGCCATCCTTCTTCTTAACAAAATGAACTAAAGCTCTCTAAGGAGACACACTAGGTCTGATGAAACCTTTCTCCAATAGTTTTTACAACTGTAGCTTTAATTCTTTTAATTCCACTGAGGCCATTATGTATGGAGCTATAGAAAATGGTGTTGTTCCTGGTAACACATCAATCCTAAATTCAAGTTCCAATTCTAGTGGCAATTCGGGTAACTCATATGGGAAAACATCCTCAAACTCTTCTACAATAGGTATCTTTATTGCGTTAGGTTCATCCTTCCTAGTGTCAATCACAAGGGCTAAAAATGCTTGACAAAATTTCCTTATCATTCTCCTTACCACAACTATAAAAATCACATTGGACATGTAGTCCAATCTCTCTCTTACTACTATCACTTTTATCCCAACACTAGCTTTGAGCATGATCCACTTCCTACAATCCATAACTGCATGATACTTAAACAACTAGTCCATGCTCAAGATTAAGTCAAACTCATTGAAATGTAATTCATTAAGATCCGCTAAGAAAGTATATCCTTTAATTGACAAAGGACAGTCTCTATATACTTTGTTCATAACTACACATTGTCCTATCGGGTTGCTAACCATAATATCAATATCAAGGTTTTCTAACACTAACCCTCGATCTAAAGCCCATGTAATGAAAATATAAGAATGTGTAGACTTCATATCTATCAGTGCTTAAGGAGGTAAATTAAAGAGTTGAAAAGTACCCGCTATGATGTTCGATGAATCTGTATCCTTTCTAACTTGGATGGTATACTATCGGGCTAGAGCTTTACTTTTAGACTTATCCTTTTGGCTAGCCCTAACTCTATCTCATGTCTCTCTCTTATCCCTTCTTTGAACTGATTATATAGGTCTAGTTAGGTAATCTCTCCTCATGTAGTCTTTGGAGCCACATCCCTAGCAAACTCCAATCATGGTCTTCTAATAATCACCTTTATGCATCTTATTATAGTGTATACACTAAGGTATTTATGTACTCTTAGCTATAAATGCTGATGCACTAGTAATAGAGGCCTATTTTCTACCTCTAGATTGAGAACCCTACACTGATCTCTAAAGCTGATCTTGTCTCTGCCCATACCATGGTTAGGACTTATCACTTTTAATCTTTTTCTCAGATATAAATGTTGAACTCAATTATCACTGACCAAAAGGTCTCTTTTTCTAAAAATTATCTTTTTTCTCCTTCTTCTTTTAGATCTCCTCTACTGTGTGACTGGCTACAACTAAAGCAATAAAGTCCTTGATCTTCATGAAAGCTACCTATATCATAACCTCAAGGTTCAGTCCCTTTTTGAACTATTTACACTATTCCTCTTTAGTAGCCACTACTTCCTTGGCATATATGCTCAACCTTGAAATTCTTTCTCATATTTTGATATTGTCATTTGCCTTTACCTCTGTCTTTGCCTCATATCTATGAACTCTTCCCTTTTCTTATCTAAAATAATGCTCTATGATATACTTTTTTTAAAATCTCTTAAGAAAAACTTCCAAGTTAAGTCTTCCTCTACCTTGTGCTCTGTAATGGTTTCCCACCATTCAAATACCTCCTCAACTAGTAAAGAGGTAGCACAAATAGCATACTCATTTGAGGTACACTTTATCTGCTACATGATCCTTAAAGTTCTGTCTAACTAGTAATTAGCTTTATGAGATCTATCCCACTCCTCACCTTTAAAATGCTCAGTCCCATTCTTTTTTAATTTTTAAGATAAGTTTTCTATAGAGACTGAGGTTCTGGTTACACTGGTGGAGTTGGTATAGGATGAATTGCAGCAATAGTGATAGCAGCAGCTGCTTACTTCACTGATTCCATCATATGTTCAAACTAAACAGGTTATCCCTATGGTCCTTATGCTACTTGCCTTCTATCACTAGAGGTCATGGACTCGGCCTTATTAGCTCCTTGTGTAATAGTAGTCGGAGCATGGCTCTCGATTTCTTTATCATCCCGAGGTGTACTTTGGCTCATCCTTAATTTATAAGGAAAAAAAAGTAGATTATAAGCCTTAATATATATAATTATGTGATGTATACTTTTTAAATCCTAAGGCATTCTTATGTAACCCATAACTATTAAGGAATGACTAAACTAGAGCTCTGATACCCCTAAATGTGACACCCCTTACCTTGTTCATCCACCGATTCTGAGTATGGAGCAACACACAAATGATATATGAACTAAACTTATTGGAAAACATTTATATATTAGCAATCT